>AWWV01011829.1:0-67200 GCA_001974805.1 Corchorus capsularis | reverse complement strand
TATATTTATCTAACCAAATCTCAGACACGTTGGATTTAAGGATTCTTTTTACGAGCATCTCAATCTTATTTCAATTTAATTGTAAATAATTTCGGGAAAAAATGGGAAAACGATATTAAAATTTTGAAAAACACTTTAAACTTTTTGTCTTTGAATTAAATATTTTTTTCCAAGTATTGTGGCAAAAAATTGAGAAAAACCTTTCGGGTCAGATTTTGCAAAATTATAGCTAAAATCGTGTACTAACCATCATGGTTTTTGGCTAAAAACGCGTTTCGGGGCTCCGGCTCAATTTTGCATGATTTTTGGCAGAAAGACTCCTTGAAATATATATATTCATCTAACCAAATCGCAGCCACAATTGGATTTAAGAATTTGTTTTTATGAGCATCTGAATCTTGTTTCGATTAAATTAGAAATTAATTCGGAAAAAATGCAAAAAAAATGATATGAGAAGCGTGAAAAACCCTTCAATGTTTTTTTGCGTTAATTTATTTAGTATTTCTTAGTATTGTGGCGAGAAATTGTGAATAAAATTTTTAGGTCAGTTTTTAGCCGAAAATCGTGTACTAACCATCACGGTTTCTGGCTAAAACTTCATTTCGTGGCTCGGGCTCAGTTTTGCATGATTTTTTGCAAAAAGACTTCTTAAAATATATATATTCATCTAACCAAATCTCAGCCACATTGGATTTAAGAATTTGTTTTTACGAGCAACTGAATCTTGTTTCGATTTAATTAGAAATTAATTCGGAAAACAATGGAAAAACGATATTAGAAGAGAGAAAAAAACCCTTCCATCTTTTTGGCGTTGAATTATATATTTTTTATGAGTATTATAGCAAAAAATTGAGAAAATAAAAATTTCGGGCTAGTTTTTAGCCGAAATCATGTACTAACTATCACTATTTTTGGCTAAAAACGCGTTTCGGGGCCTTTATTCAGTTTTGCGAGGTTTTTGTCGTAAAGACTCCTTATGATATCTATATTCATCAAACCAAATCTCAGACACGTTGGATTTAAGGATTTCTTTTTACGAGCATCTCAATCTTATTTCAATTTAATTGGAAATAATTTCGGGAAAAAAATTGAAAAACGATATTAAAAGTGTGAAAAACCCTTTAAACTTTTTTTCTTTGAATTAAATATTTTTTTCCAAGTATTGTGGCAAAAAATTGAGGAAAAACTTTTCGGGTCAGTTTTTGCAAAATTTTATCCAAAATCGTATATTAACCATCACGATTTTTGGCTAAAAACGCCTTTCGGGGCTCCGGCTCAATTTTGCATGATTTTTGGCAGAAAGTAACTTTTTGAAATATATATATTCATCTAACCAAATCGCAGCCACATTGGATTTATGAATTTGTTTTTATGAGCATCTGAATCTTGTTTCGATTTAATTAGAAATTATTTCGGGAAAAAATGCAAAAAAATTGATATTAGAAGCGTGAAAAACCCTTCAATGTTTTTTGCGTTAATTTATTTGGTATTTCTTAGTATTGTGGCGAGAAATTGAGAATAAAATTTTCAGGTAAGTTTTTAGCCGAAAACGTGTACTAACCATCACGGTTTCTGGCTAAAACTTCATTTCAGGGCTCGGGCTCAGTTTTGCATGATTTTTTGCAAAAAGACTTCTTGAAATATATATATTCGTCTAACCAAATCTCAGCCACATTGGATTTAAGAATTTGTTTTTACGAGCAACTGAATCTTGTTTCGATTTAATTAGAAATTAATTCGGAAAACAATGGAAAAACGATATTAGAAGCGTGAAAAAACCCTTCAATCTTTTTGGCGTTGAATTATATATTTTTTATGAGTATTATAGCAAAAAATTGAGAAAAAAATTTTCGGGCCAGTTTTTAGCCGAAATCATGTACTTAACAATCACTGTTTTTGGCTAAAAACGCGTTTCGGGGCCTTGAATCAGTTTTGTGATGATTTTGGCGTAAAGACTCCTTATGATATTCATCTAACCAAATCTCAGACACGTTGGATTTAAAGATTTCTTTTAACGAGCGTCTCAATCTTATTTCAATTTAATTTGAAATAATTTCGGGAAAAAAAATGGAAAAACGATATTAAAAGTGTGAAAAGCCTTTAAACTTTTTGTCTTTGAATTAAATATTTTTCCCAACTATTGTGGCAAAAAATTGAGGAAAAACCTTTCGGGTCAGTTTTTGCAAAATTTTAGCTGAAATCGTATACTAACCATCACGGTTTTTGGCTAAAAACGCGTTTCGGGGCTCCGGCTCAATTTTGCATGATTTTTGGCAGAAAGACTTTTTGAAATATATATATTCATCTAACCAAATCGCAGCCACATTGGATTTAAGAATTTATTTTTATGAGCATCTGAATCTTGTTTCAATTTAATTAGAAATTAATTCGGAAAAAAATACAAAAAAATGATATGAGAAGCGTGAAAAACCCTTCAATGTTTTTTTGCGTTAATTTATTTAGTATTTCTTAGTATTGTGGCGAGAAATTGAGAATAAAATTTTCAGGTCAGTTTTTCGCCGAAAATCGTGTACTAACAATCACGGTTTCAATCTAAAACTTCATTTCGTGGCTCGGGTTCAGTTTTGCATGATTTTTTGCAAAAAGACTTCTTGAAATATATATATTCGTCTAACCAAATCTCAGCCACATTAATTTAAGAATTTGTTTTTACGAGCAACTGAATCTTGTTTCGATTTAATTAGAAATTAATTCGGAAAACAATGGAAAAACGATATTAGAAGCGTGAAAAAAACCCTTCCATCTTTTTGGGCGTTGAATTATATATTTTTATGAGTATTATAGCAAAAATTGAGAAAAAAAATTTTCGGACTAGTTTTTAGCCGAAATCATGTACTAACCATCTCTGTTTTTGGCTAAAAACGCGTTTACGGGGCTCCGGCTCAATTTTGTATGATTTTTGGCAGAAAGACTTCTTGAAACATATATATTCATCTAACCAAATCGCAGCCACATTGGATTTAAGAATTTGTTTTTATGAGCATCTGAATCTTGTTTCGATTTAATTAGAAATTAATTCGGAAAAAAATGCAAAAAGAAAATGATATTAGAAGCGTGAAAAACCCTTCAATGTTTTTTGCGTTAATTTATATAGTTTTTCTTAGTATTGTGGCGAGAAATTGAGAATAAAATTTTCAAGTAAGTTTTTAGCCGAAATCGTGTACTAACCATCACGGTTTCTGGCTAAAACTGCATTTCGGGGCTCGGTCTCAGTTTTGCATGATTTTTTGCAAAAACACTTCTTAAAATATATATATTCGTCTAACTAAATCTCAGCCACATTGGATTTAAGAATTTGTTTTTACGAGCAACTGAATCTTGTTTCGATTTAATTAGAAATTAATTCGGAAAACAATGGAAAAACGATATTAGAAGCGTGAAAAATCCTTCAATATTTTGGCGTTGAATTATATATTTTTCTGAGTATTGTGGCAAAAAAATTGAGGAAAAACATTTCAAGTCAGTTTTTTCAAAATTTTAGCCGAAATCGTGAACTAACATTCACAGTTTTTGGCTAAAAACGCGTTTCAGGGCTCCGGCTCAGTTTTGCATGATTTTTGGCAGAATAACTTCTTGAAATATATATATATATATATTCATCAAACCAAATCGCAGCAGTATTGGATTTAAAAATTTGTTTTTATGAGCATTTGAATTTTGTTTCGATTTAATTAGAAATTAATTCAGAAAAATACAAAATTCAGAAAAATACAAAAAATGATATTAGAAGCGTGAAAAACCTTTCAATGTTTTTTGCACTAATTTATTTAGTTTTTCTTAGTATTGTGGCAAAAAAATTGAGAATATAATTTTTAGGTCAGTTTTTAGCCGAAATCTTGTATTAACCATCACGGTTTCTGGCTAAAACTACGTTTCGGGGCTCGGGCTCAATTTTGTATGATTTTTGGCAAAAAGACTTCTCGAAATATATATATTCATCTAACCAAATCTCAGCGACATTGGATTGAAGAATTTGTTTTTACGAGCATATGAATCTTGTTTCGATTTAATTAGAAATTAATTCGAAAAAAAATGGAAAAACGATATTAGAAGTGTGAAAAACCCCTTCAATCTTTTTGACATGGAATTATATATTTTATTTTAGTGTTATAGCAAAATACTGAGAAAAAATTTTTCGGGCCAATTTTTTGCCGAAATCGTGTACTAACCATCACAGTTTTTTGCTAAAAACGCATTTCCGGGCCTTGACTCAGTTTTCCATGGGTTTTGGCGTAAAGACTCCTTATGATATCTGTATTCATCTAACCAAATCTCAGACACGTTGGATTTAAGGATTTCTTTTTACGAGTATCTCAATCTTATTTCAATTTAATTGGAAATAATTTCGAGAAAAAAATGGAAAAACGATATTAGAAGTGTGAAAAACACTTTAAACTTTTTGTCTTTGAATTATATATTTTTTCCAAGAATTGTGGCAAAAAATTGAGGAAAAACATTTCAGGTCAATTTTTGCAAAACATTTCGGAAAAACGCGTTTTGGAGCCCTGACTCAATTTTACATGATTTTTGGCGCAAAGACTCCTTGAAATATCTATATTCATCGAATCAAATCTCAGTCACATTTGATATAAGGATTTGCTTTTACGGGCATCTGAATCTTGTTTCGATTTAATTAGAAATTAATTCAGAAAAAGTGGAAAAACGATATTAGAAGCGTGAAAATTCTGTCAATCTTTTTGGCGTTGAAATATATATTTTTTATGAGTTTTGTGGAAAAAAAATTGAGAAAAAACTTTTAGAATTAGTTTTTAGCTAAAATCGTATAGTACCATCACGGTTTTTGACTAAAAACGCGTTTCGGGGTCTCGACTCAGTTTTGCATGATTTTTGGCAAAAAGGATTCTTAAAAAATATTCATCTAACCAAATTTCATCCACATTGGATTTAAGAATTTGTTTTTACGAGTATATGAATCTTGTTTCGATTTAATTAGAAATTAATTTGGAAAAAAATGGAGAAACAATATTGGAAGCGTGAAAAATCTTTCAATCTTTTTGCCGTTGAATTACATAATTTTCTAAGTACTGTGGAAAAAATTAAGAAAAAAATTTTGAGGTCAGTTTTTAGTCAGAATCGTGTACTAACCATCACGGTTTTTGGCTAAAAACGTGTTTCGGGGTCTCGACTCTGTTTTGCATGGTTTTTGCCATAAATACTCCTTAAAATATCTATATTTATCTCACCAAATATCAGCCACAATAGATTTAAGGATTTGTTTTTACGAGTATCTGAATTTTTTTTCGATTTAATTAAGAAATAAATTTAAAAAAATGGAAAAACGATATTAAAAATGTGAAAAACCCTTCAATTTTTTGGCATTGAATTATATATTTTTTCTGAGTATTGTGGCAAAAATATTGAGAAAAAACTTTTCGGGTCAGCTTTGCAAAATTGAGATCCTATCACATTAACATCTATCACATTGTATCTCCATCCAATCACAAACAACACACAACACACAATTTGGGATCATTTATTGGAATGGAGACATGTCAGACAACTCAGATCTTCTAAGCGAGTGATTGGGGATTAGGGCCACTAATAATAAAAAACCCAAGGCAAAACATAATCAAGAATCACCAAAGTTATCACCAACACATATTAAGCCCTAAATAACGAATACATACAAAAACATGATTCACATCTAAGATTATTATTAGCCACATGCAATGGAATATCCACAAAAGCAAAACATTTTAACTAATTTTAAAGATTGAAAATTTAAGAATTTGATAAACTTACTAAATGCAAATTATGTAAGATCCCATGTTCCAGGTACCAGTGAAGCTTAATGCAGGTGAAGAAATGCAGGAGTAACCATACATTGAGAGACGAGATGCAATATCTGCCTGCATCTATGGCAGCAACAATTTGCACCAGTTGCAAATCTATATGGACCTGCAAGAAGTAATCAAAAGACTCTTAAAGCACAAGCGCAGAAGCAAGGTTTACAGGCTGTTCTGTCTCTTAATATTTGGAAATGTAACCATAAGCAATCTTCTAGTTATAAGCAGTTTAACATTTCATGGTTCTTGAGATAAATTACAGGATGAAGGGACAATCAAAAGGTACAGTGATCAACTATATCTTTATACTAAATTTATTAGAAGAAAAGGAAAAAGATTATGTGTAAAAAAAGTTCAATAAGGATATAAATATAAGAGACAAACCTGATCATGTTTCTGTTCATCCAAATTTGGGGGTGCTGAGCTAGTCCAAGTTGGAATCTGTATGATAATAGGGATATAAATATGCCATCGGAAATAGATCTGGAAATGTTTTTCCAAAATAAGCTCCATCAATATCTTGTTAAATGTCAAGAAATATAAGCTGAGAAATAAAGTAATAAAGCCATGATCTGGTAACAGGAATTATGCAAGAACTGAAAGCTCATATGAATGTGTAATTATTCCTACGAGAAACACCAAAAATATGAGACCTCTTAACTGCCAAAAGATATCATGAAAGGGCATTTGGGAACATAAACTAAATTCTCACACCAATCACCAGAGACGAAAATATGAGATTCATGAGCAAAGGTACCCTAGCATCTGCTAACTTCATACTATTGTTCATAAACTTAAAATTATAAGATTCTAGAAAATAATACTGATTGTAATCTTTTAGACGAATAATATCAATGAATGAATGCCAATTCAATCACATACACCTCCATTCAATCACAAACAACAAACACATCAAAATATCAATGAATGAACAATGCAGGGAAGCATTATGTCCTAAGCAAACTTTCAAGTTCAATCATTCAAAGATGTCAACTTAATCATAACAAATGAAGTTATTCTTACTCAAAACATGATTTATCACCTTATGTCATTTTATACTGCTGTAGATGCATTTAAAGAGAAATTACAGGGTATAAATCGCATTTGAAAGAACCCAAGAAAAGCTAAAAGTGAACAAACAAGGAACATTCATGACAAATGACAGACGAACAAAACAAAAACTACTTAAATTCAATTTAGTACAAAGTAATGAGGTCAATTTTTTATTTTTTTAAAAAAAAAGGTTTTGAAAGCTACCTCAATAATTGGTATGTTTCACCCAAACATCCTTGGTGTCAACCATAGCGCTGCTCTTTCTGTTAAAAACAAAACGAAAAAATGTATTAGAAACCACCCCACGTAAACATTTATTATAGCCATACTTCAATAGCTCAAACACAACATTTACTTATCAATTCTTCTAGAGCTTAGAAAAACTGCCCCAAAAAAGAAATGAAAAACCACCCTACCTAAGGCGCAAGAGACAAGCTCCAGAAATTGAAAACCTTTGGCAATAAATTGTTTGTCGCCAATTTTGGGGGAAAGAGGTCCACTGCAATTATTATATCCCACGTCCAACACCTCTAATAATTCCTTCTGCTTGGAGATCCCTTCAGGGATGATTCTAGTAAAAGAAACGTTCCAGACATCAGAATGATGCATATAGATTTTTAAACAACCTTCTAAGAAAGACACTGTGCTTGCATCTAAAAAAATGCTAGACTAATGTGAATAGTGAGATGAGAAGCAATATCTGCACACAGCTACAAGAAAAAACCAAAAGAATCTTAAAGCACATTTAAGCCCTCAGGCAGGAGACACCTCTGATCTGTTTCAGTTGCAGATCCTCCAAGTTAACCGATTTCCATGGTTCAGGAGGGAGAGGTCCAGAAAATAGGTTGCTATCAATACTCCTGAAAATTGCAAATAAATTCATCACAGAAGGTTAACAAATGAAAGCTGAGAAATTCCCTCTCTGAATGTGCTTTAAGATTCTTAGATTCGACTGCTGGGTTCCAACTGTTGCAAATGATCATTATAAGCACTAAATCCCCCAGAACAAAATTAAGCTTCTATAATTAAGGAGAAATTCAATTTGCACCAAAGGCCATTCTTATAATTAAAATAAATTTGAAAGCCAAATATATTACCTTGCTGTAGTATTAGGTTAAGAATCACCATATTTGATGTTTAGTCTTTCATCATATTCACCTAGCCCCATCTGTAATGTAAGGTGAATTTGATTAATTTAGTATAGAATTCAATCACAACAGTAAAGTCATTTTCAATTGATAGAAAGTCATTTTCAGTGACAGTCTAGTACTTTAGAAAAATGTCAAACCAGAATTTAGAGTAGTTTTCCTCCCTCCTATTCATGAGGGTAACCAAGTAAAGTCTAAATTAAATTAAAGACTCAGACAAGCACAGACATCAAACAACATTCACCTCTAAATGAGTCGTGCAAACTCTCATGATCAAGATGAATAATTGATTGTAATCCCTTGCTTGCAGCAGCCAACTCCATAAGTTCTAGCTGCTCATCTTAAATAAGATTCATAGATTCTTTAGCAATTTTTCTTGCAGTTACCTTCTCCATGGCAGGTCTACCTCTCTCTGCCTCTTTCTCTCTGTGAAGCTCTTCCTTTTGTCTCCTTTTCTCAGCCTATGAAGTAAACCCCAAAATTAAAACCAATAGCAAGTGGGGAGAGGGAGAGAGGTAGCATAATTTATGATTAAAGATTATTTGCAAAATACTTTAGATTAATAGGCTTTCAAACTTACACTAAATATTCTTTCTGCAAAAACCTTTCTATTTTTTCCATTTCACGTCTTTGCTCACACTGCACTCTCTCCTCTTCCCGCAGCTTTTCTCACGCATCAATCCCTCATCTTCCTTCTTTCTTTCACGTGCATGATGTTCCAGTTCTTTCCTCAATCTTTCTTCACCTTGAGAAAACAATTTTCAAAATATGAGTGAATAATGAGGATATTCCAAGGAGAAAAATGCATGGTTATTGGTTAATAAGAAAAATCATGGAAGGAACCATACTCAACCACAACATGCTTAGCAACCTAAACCAATATAAAATCCTACCAGGTACCAGATGAAATAATTATAGCAGTAAATTCCTAGAAATATTAATCTTCTCAGCCGTCGTCACCAGAACAAGAAAAAAAGGGTCTATAGTGGGAAGAAAATTAGACTCATAGAGTGAAGCATGTAAAGCTGATTCAACTTGTTTTCTAGAAATAACTAATAATTGGAAGAAAAAAAAATCCTAAACAGCCAGAACAAAAAGAGAATGGTCATGCTTGCAAACCCTAAATCCGCGCATAAAGCTCGATTCAAATGAAACCACAAATACGCACCTTAATTTCAAATCCGAGTGGCTGTTTAACACAAAAACGAAAACCAAAAAAAAAACACGCAAATTAGCGCAAATCAAACAGCAATCTTAAATCAAACAAATCGAGGGAAATGGAAAAGAATGGACAGGAGATCGGAAGAGAACCTTGATGATTCTTCCGGGGAGATCACTTTTGGCCCTTAGCGAAGATCGATTGATGAATAAAAGGGGGGAAAGAGCAAGAAAAACGGGTTTAGGGTTTTTGAGAATTGAGAGAAAATTTTATTGCGAATAAAAACACAGAGGAAGAAAAGGAGAAAAGTGAGGGTAGAACTCGAGAATTGGCTTCCATTATGCATACAAAAGATAAAAATCTAGGCATTGACGTTGGAACTCGAGGGGGCAAACGAGAAGGGGGGAATTCCACTTTCAAATAAAAAATGGGAAAAGTAAAAAAAAAAAAAATCAGGCCTTTGTTGCTTTGCTTGCTATCGATCCATTGGAGGCTCGTTTTGATTGATTGGGCCTACAGAGTCGGGTTATTGGGCTATGGGTGTAAGGAGCTATGGGCCTAATTTGGTGTTTGATAAATAGCTAATTGTTGGGTGTTATTCCCTCAGTCTCATATTATCTGTCCCTTTTGAGTCAAAGTTTCCTAACTTTGACCTTTAATTATAAAAAAATTATATAGAAATCAATTTTAAAAAATTATGTTTTGTTTAAGTTAAGTCTTAAACTTTTCAAAATATATTTTTTGAAAATTTGATTGTATATATATTTTTGGTAATTAAAGGTCAAATGTTTGATTGGTTTGACCCAAAAGGGACAGATAATATGGGACGGAGTCTCTCCTGATATTAGCAAATATTCTTTCACCAAGTGTTGACTGTTGATGCAAAGTTAAATTTTTCGTGATTATCACAGGTTGTTTTAAAAGATGTAATCGAATTACCCAAATGCTTCGTCTTGATTGTTGCATTGCATAGTAATTTTAAATCTAATGGGTTTCTGATGGAATATATGAATTCTAAGAATTTTTTTGGGTGTAAGAAATTTTGTAAATGAAGGACACATTTTGATGGGAGAAAAGGTTAAAATATGCTAAATTTTCACACCAAGGTGTACTTTCCTTAACATTTCTATTTCTAGCCAGCCACTCAGGCGAAATGATAATTATGGTTGTTGTGTGCAAAGGGAATATATTAAACAACTGAAAATGAAGAACTATAAATTTACGTGGTTCACGGGTAAGGAGAGATAAATTTTCTTACCGATACAACATCTATTACACAATGAACCCTAATAATCCTTTTCTGAATTGGTTTTTACTGATCCTTACGGCAGCAAGGTAAATTAATTACGTACGCCTATATATAATAATCTAAAACCCTCTCTCACGAGTCACTCACATCTATATTCATAATAAATTACGTCGCCCTTTTTTTTTTCCACTCTCGTATCGTAAGTTCGTAACACTCTCTCTCGATTTTGTGTAGGTCGATTAAACGAATAAGATGACCGCCGAGGTACTCTCTCACCCGAACGGTGCCGTCGTTTCGAATGGAGATCTGATCAGTAAGATGAACTCTAACACTAACGTTAACCCCTCCGCCGCCTCTCGGGAAAGCGAGCGACGTCGTATACGTAGGAGGCGCAAGCAGAAGAAGAACAAGTACTCGTCGATCCAGCAGCAACAGAATGACGCCGCTAACGGTACGGTTCCGGACGCCGGAGAAGATGAAAAGAAGGAGAACTCCGATCAGCAACAAGTTGCAGAACAAGAAGTTATTATTGTTGAGTACGTTGCTGAGTTAGATGATGGCATCGATGAGGAATTTAAAAAGATTTTTGAGAAATCCAGCTTTGCTGGTTCTGATCAGGAGACAGATAAGAAGGAATATGAGTCTGCAGATTCAAAAAAGAAGGCTGATTCTCATTCAGAAGAAGATAATCAAGAGAAAGAGAAATTAGGCAGATCAAACAAGAAGAAGAAGAAGAGGATGAAAATTGGTGAACTGAAAAAGATTTGCTCAAGGCCTGATGTTGTAGAGGCGTGGGATGCTACTGCTGCAGATCCAAAGTTGCTGGTTTTGTTGAAGGCATACAGAAACACTGTTCCTGTGCCAAGGCATTGGTGTCAGAAAAGGAAATATTTACAAGGAAAACGTGGTGTTGAGAAGAAACCTTTCCAGCTTCCTGATTTCATTGCATCAACAGGAATTGAAAAAATAAGACAGGCTTACATTGAAAAAGAGGACAGTAAGAAGCTGAAACAAAAGCAGCGTGAGCGAATGCAGCCTAAGATGGGGAAATTGGATATAGACTATCAGGTTCTCTATGATGCATTCTTTAAATATCAGACGAAGCCAAAGCTGACGAGTCATGGGGATCTCTATTATGAAGGGAAAGAATTTGAAGTTATAAAGATGAAGCCAGTTGGCTCTCTATCACATGAATTGAAAGAAGCTCTTGGTATGGCGGAATTAGGTGGTCCAGCTCCACCCCCATGGCTTATCAATATGCCAGAGGCATGGGCCTCCGCCATCTTATCCACATTTGAAGATAGCAGGGGTAAATGCACCCATCCCTCCTGGAGCAAGCTTTGGTTACCACCCTGGTGGCTGGGGAAAACCTCCTGTAGATGAGTCCGGACGACCTTTGTATGGAGATGTTTTTGGAGTTCAGCAGCAAGAACAGCCCAACTATGAGGAGGAGCCGCCTGTTGATAAGTCAAAGCATTGGGGTGATTTGGAGGAGGAGGAGGCGGAGGAGATTGAGGAAGAGGAAGAAGAGGAGGAGCAGATTGAGGAGGATGGGATTCAGTCTGTTTCAAGTACTCCAACTGGTGATGAGACACCTGATCATATCATTGACCTTCGTAAAAAGCAGAGAAAGGAGCCCGAGAGGCCTCTTTTCCAAGTGCTTGAAGAAAAAGAAGAGAAGATTGCTCCTGGGACTTTACTTGGTACAACACATACCTATGTTGTTAACACTGACAAGTCAGCAGCCAAAAGGGTTGATCTTCTTCTTAAAGGTCAGAAAAACTGACAGGGTGGAAGTCAGTCTACAGCCAGAGGAATTGCAAGTTATGGATAATGTGTTGCCTGCCAAGTATGAAGAAGCTAGGGAAGAAGAGAAGCTACGAAGTCAACACGAGGACTTCAGCGATATGGTGGCTGAGAATGAGAAGAAAAGGAGACGAAAGATCCAGGAGAAAGAGGGTAAATCCAAGAAGAAGAAGAAGGATTTCAAATTCTGAGACACAGATTTTGTTCCTTGTGTTAGGAGTAGAATTCTAGCATTTTGATATCTGGGAATGCTACCCTAAAGATTAACAATCCTTTTATTTAATATACTTTTTGTTAATATGCACCGATCCTTTTAGCCTAAAGATTAGCCTAAATATACTTTTATACTTTATATATAAATGAAGGGACCCAAAATTCTTGGGCTGCACTCAGCCAAATCATACGCTGTTGTGTGAAATTAGTCATGATCTATAAAACAGAAAGAAACTGGATTCCAAATGCTTGAAGAATGTTCACATTTGAGTTTGAAAGGAACATAAAAGAAACCGTGGCTTTATAAAAAGCACAAGCCAAGCATATAAGAACCAACTTGAGCAAAGAACTCAACTTTCTTTAAGAATCTGTAGGAATGGCTTTTCTCGTTATGCCTTTAATCATTATAAGCAATGAACTAGATAATAGGTAATTGTAGCAGAAACTTTAGTTACCGACTATGCTTTTGAATTTGACCAAGCAATCCAATGCTTGCTCGAATTCACTATCTTCCAAGGCAATTGTGAAGCGACAATAGCCAGGAATTCCAGTCCATGAGCCACCATTGATGCACAAGCCTGTTGTCTTGACAATGGCTTCCCTTATGGTTGAGTCATCGAGCTTAACTTCGTAGGTGCCATTCTTTTTACCTTCGCCTGTGTCTTTAAGTGAGTTGCTAAGCTTTACAGCTTTGTTGAGGAAAGAGGGCTTTGCCACCATTGAAATGCCAGCAGAGGGTCTAAGCACCTCCCATCCACATTTTTCAAGTGCCTATTAAAAGTATAGAGATGTAACAAAAATTTTAGTGCAAAGTTTGAGAAAAAAAAAGTCACTTGCAAGTCTCCTAGCATTCAATTAAACAAGACTATGCCAGGAATGAGATAACTTGAATTGGTAATAGCGCTGTAATTATTGTCAAAACCAAGCGGATCAAGAGCTTATTTTTCACACTAGTGAGATAAAAAAATCCATCCACAACTGCTTTAAGCATATTTCATACTTCCATAAATAATAAGAATTATATCTTTCAACAATGTTAAAGAGATGCACAGAATTTAATATAATAGACCTGAGGAGATGGAAAGAAATGGTTACCTCTTTCAAACGTTTAGCTCTGCTTTCTAAATTTCTTGTTTGTTCTTTAACAACATCCAATATGCCTCCTTCCTGTGCTCTCAAAGCCAGCAATTTCTTGATTGCATATTTATCTGTACAATGGGGTTTGCTTAAGCCAGGAAAGCTATAAAATGCATCAATTAATAGTGGTTGGTTTAGAGCCAGAAATCCAAATCTGAGTGCTCCGCTAAGCAGTTTCAGAGACAGTCCTCCAAGCAGTGAAACGCAGAAAGAGGGATTGCCAGAGGAAGATAACTTTGACAAACAGGCCTCCAAATTCCAGCCACCCCAACCTTCAAAGTCATATTCGAGTCCTGAAAATGAAGTATCAATCACCACCCTTGCCCCAACTCTTGCACATGCAGTTAAAATGTTTCCAATCTCCTTATTGCTGTAAAGCAAGCCTGTCGGGTTGATTGTTGGACCAGAAATATATACCCATGGCTTTTTCACAGTCTCAAGTGCTTTATTGAGTATTTCCTCTGTCAGCTTAAAACTGTCTTCAGATTTTGTAGGAATGTTCAAAATGTTAGCTTTCAAAAATTTGGAAACAGAAACATAATTGCCATTTGAGCCAGCAGGAAAGCACATTGTTCCCCCTTCCTGAACGCAGCAAAGAACCAGCTTACTAAAAAGAGCTTGCGAGCAGTCTGAATATATAAATTCTGTGCTGCTGTCAGTTTGGAACCCATAATTTCTCTTTACAAAATCTTTTATACAAGGAGTGACATCAATTTCAGTCTCTGCCATATTTTGTCGTGCAAAGCTTTCAAAGATAGCAGCCTTAACCGCAGGGGGCACTGGCAGGAACCATTGATCCACATCCATATGTATAAGAGTGTTCTGGTCATCAGCAATGGATAATTCCGCATTATCAATGACTGATACTGCTGAAGTAGCAAAACCAATCATCTCAACTGATTTGGGCTTTTCACTTCTCCTCTATAAGAAAGTAGGAAAGTTGACTCATGAGAATTCCATGTAATAAGAAAAATAGAAAATCAACATGATAGGAACTTCAAAGATATTCATAAAAATTGATAACACTTAACAATATCTCAATTTTCATTCCTAGATATAACCTTTGCTGTAAGACAATTATGTCAATTGATGCATGAGCCTCGTCAGTTTATCTAATATGGCACTTTTCTTCCATGAAGATGCAAAGCTTCATGTTATGTTCAGAATGCAGAAGCAGCATGACATACTTCTACCTAATTTTTCTTGCAAGGCTGCAAATTTACGCTTGTTTCACTCAAAACAGAAATTTAATTTATGCACTAAAACCAAGAATGAAACATTGTTTTTAACAGTTGGCTCTTCTTATTGTTAAGAGAAAAATGATCTCAGTTACTATGGATGTCAATCTGAAATAGTATATATATACTTTCACTAAAAAAATAAGCATTGCCAATTGAAGAATGGTGTACTGTATTCGCTATATACTCAAGAATTAATCAACAAACCTCTGGAAGTGGATGTCTGTCTGTAAGTTGAAAAGCTAGAAGCTCATGAAAAAGACAACCATAATAGTTCTGACTAATCAATGATGTATTCCCCTCAAGTACTTCAACAGTTTTTGACAAGGCCCTCAATATGGCCTTTTCTTCTGAAATTACAAAAGCAACTTCTAAATCTGAATAAACCTGCAAAAACCTTTATGTTGTAAATAATGGGAATATCAAGATAAATGAAACAAAGAGATTGGAACTGAGCCAATTTCATAGCTACTAATTTGACTGCATAAAAGATTATGATAGCCTGACCAAATGTTGTTACAAATACCTGATTCTTTACCAGGCCACAAACAATTGCTGCATGTGACGGGAGAGGAGTTCCTGACAAATATTTTAGTACCCCACTGGAACCTGGGAGGCTGGACAATTCAAAGTGATCAGATATGTCCAAGAAAAGACGAGATCCGATTTCCCCCGTGGCATCTAATAGTTGCACAAAAGCGGAACTAGTAACAGCCTCAAAATGAGATATCCCAGTAATTACAACCTGTGGCTTCAGCTTATTTATCAGCTCTATCATTAAATCTGATTGGCGTGGTGCTTCAATGACAGTAAGTACATCCCCTGACAGGCCATTTTCTGCAGTCTACAACATAGAGACATTACTCACCAAGTTCATTGATGAAGATTCGGCAAAGCTTTGTTTAGTGTTACTGATTAATCACAGTTATATTTGTATTTCCACTGGTATTAGAGTTTAGGGTTTTATTTATACATACTCATGCTACTTAAGTTTCGAAAAATGTTTTGGATGATGAATAGTTGAGAATTTGAAATATTGATATTTTCTCTATATTGGTTCTTTCTGTTTTTCTCTTTTAATTATTCTGAGAGATGCCTTTTTCCTCTGTTTTTTTCAATTGCTTCTGCCTACCTTTGACATTCCCTCTAATTCTATTCCCACTAAAAATACAGAACGATTTATTATCTGAGTGGCACAAGCTTGAGCTCAACTCGTTAAAAATGCCAAATTTGAATACCAAGCTGAGTCCAGGTAGCTCATAATTAGCTTGACCGATTTGCAAATCTAATGACAGATTGACCATACCTCAATTGCCAAAGATGTCAACCATTGCCTGGGCAAGTTCCGGGTAAGATGCTCATCAACAATTGCAAGACGTGGGGAGAACAGCCTAAGAGCATTCTCAATTGCCACAGTCCTCGAAGGAAAGACAACAACATTCTTGCATATTATTAAAAATGATGAGTCAGAAGCACGGATATAGATAAGCTATGAAGACATATGCCAAAAATCAGCATTTGCTTGTGCACTACTTTAAGATGCAGAAACATTGCACTGAAGAGCACACCAGTATGAAATTAAGAAAATAAAGCAAGTATTGCAGCTTAATATGGGAAAAAAGAAGGGCAAAAAAGATAGCTGTGAATGCATCTTACATCAGAAGTGAGAGGAATATGGTGGTATGCTTTGAAAAAGCCAGCAATAAGATTGCGAAATCTTTTGCATCCAGCTGGTGGCTCATAAGGGAAGTATGACTTCTCTTTCAAAACTCTGGCAAGATAAGCTAGGAATGGAATTTTCTCATCCGCAACTGAATCATCTTCAAAAGATAGATCTAAAGAGCTACTTATCTCTTCGAAACCACTTTTAAGAAATTCAAATATCATCTTGACCTGTCAGTATAGAATAAAAGATCAGCCATCTAATTACCCCCTCCCCCAACAAAGCATGAGATTCATTCTCTAAAAGCCAATATCTTGATAAATGCCCACCTGGTTTGGTTGACGAAGTTGACAACTGTAAACTGATAATGCATGAGAGATACGGCCACCAGCCTTTCCATAGGCCCATGCTGTTCGAGCACAAATAGGCTGGTCTCCTGAAAGCCCCATAAAGAATTCAAAACGGTGTGGACTATTCTTCTCAATTTCAACCAAGGCTGAAATATCTGTGTCCCCAGCCTGTTACAAGACCTTTCAGCTGAGTATATATGGAAGGACTAATGGTTTACAAACAAAAGGGATTTACTTGCCTGAAGAATTTTTGTTTGCCAAAGCCTGTTGACACGGAAACCACGACGTTCAAACAAGCGTTTACAGACCGCCTGTCCTGGACGGCCTCCCATATTGAAGATCATAATACCTGCAGGTTTAATGACAGCAATGCCTTCCTCAACTGCCCTAGCAATCAGACCTAAGCCAAACTGATCCTCAACAAAACCCTATACGGGAAAATGAAGAAAATGTTACATCGATGCATTCTGAGAGGGGACTTCCTAAAAATCTTTTATTAATTACTTATATAAGAATGATTTAGTAAAGGATATTTACATTCAACAGCTATCTTGCTGCCGGAGCATATTTTATATGGTAATGATCAGACAAAAGAAATAAGTTAAAACGTACACGATTAAGTAAATGTCTTTGGTTCTTCCAATTTAATGCCAAAAAAGTAAATGTCTTTGGTTCTTTTATAAGGTAATTCGAAGTTGCATACAAGGATCCAGCAGGCTCACCTAGCAGATCATTCTGTAGATTTTAATTTTGCTAAAGAACCAAAAGTTACTCCAGCTCTTTTAATTAACAAGTGCTCTTAAATTCCTTTGGAAGAACACCAGCTATTGTTTATGTCTTGGTCATAAGTAAGTTTTAAAAGGAACCTGTCAGATATCTAAGCTTGTAGCACTTTAATAATTTTCTAACGAGTACTCATGAATTAACGTGGAGAAATTGTTAGGACTACTCAAAGAGTATAGAACAGGAACCTGTCAGATATCTAACCTGAAGTGCACAATAATTACTCAAATCGTATAAGAATTCCTCGCTTGCATTTTCTGTGATCATTTTTGACATGGCCTCTGGATTTGGATTAAGAATCTGCAAGAAAAAAGCAGAGAAATTGTTAGGGGCATTTAATGTAACATCATATGAGTTGCCAACTGACAGTACCTGAGGTATGCATCCAACAATTCGTTCAAGTTGAATGTCACGTTCCCTAAAATAAGCTAGCAGGTCAGATTCATGAAATTCCACCCTATCCAGTAAGGTTTTCTTTTCTTCATCATATATAGGTTGGCCTTGCTCATCAAAAGCATTCATGTATAGGTTTATCCAAGAAACTTTCACAGCTCTAGGATTTATATCAAGGCCATACACCTGCAACAAATTAATTATTCACATAAACAATATTCTTGATGAAGATGGAATACCTAAAATGTCTATGCATATGGAAATATAAGAAACATTCTCAGTTTGTGCCAATAGGTTGGGAAACAAAGAAAAAACCTTTGCAGGAGACCATTTCTCAGCAATGGCTATGGTTATCCAGCCGTTTCCACAGCCAAGCTCAGCAACAGTCTTATCCTTGAAAATGGAATCTGTGTGTCTGTTAAGTCCTTCATAAAAGGTAAATGACCAGTCTTCTGGCATAAAAATGCTAGGGATAACCATCATAGTCAGTTTCTTTCTTCCCCGATAACCTGCACTTAGTGGAAAATGATTAAAACTATAGACTCTTAAACCAAAACAAGCATATTACAGGTTACAAGCATTGACGAATACAATGAGAATTAATTGACCCATGCAACTGTCGGCATTTGTGGGTTTCAAATTTCAAACAGATCCATATAAAATTATCAATAGAAATCTACATTAAGCAACAAACCAGTATTTAAGATGGCACTTGCCAATATAATGCAGTATACAACTGAGTAATAATCAACACTGCCACAATTATTAGTCCTGTGTTGGCCATTGACGGCTCCATAATGACACTATAAATTAATTAAGCACTTTGGTAAGCTAGCTTACAATCCCCTAATTTTCTTAATTTTGCAAAGCATTTCTGCCAAGCATATTTCATATATGTATGTACATACATACACACATTACTTCAAATTCAATGATGGTGCATAACCTCCTTCGAAATAGAAACTTCGATTTCAAAGAATCCTTTTATCGGATTATAGTATCAGAGAAGGATGACTTGTCCATGTACAGTTTAGAGTGAATGATAAGCTTAACACTAACTAATTAAGTATTAAGAGACAGACTAATATCCAAACAAATCAAGTTCATTTTTTAAATCCCGTTTCTTAATTCCTTTGCCCTGCAAAGAAATTAGCGGAAGATGTTGATTAACTACTTTTTCTTTTCTTCTTTTTGTGGGACAGGAAAGGGATGAGATGCAACAAAACGGAAAGAAGAAAAAAAAAAGCCAAAGAATTGAAGCCCTGCTAACTATGCTATCAAATCGAAATGTAAAACTCAGGCACTGAAGTAAACGACAAAAACATCGTTATCACTTTTTTTTTTTTTGGTTCGTTTTCTCGGGAAGAAAATTTTAGCAATCTTTGATTGGTTCCTTGGAAAATGTAAAAGTAGATAAATAAACAGATGCGATAAAAAAGAAAAATACTCGTTTAGAACTTACTATAGAATTTAGAACCAACAGAAAAGGAAAAGATAATTCTAGTTAAAACTAGACGGAGGAGAAGTGTTGTTAGAAAAACCAGCTCATAATTTGAAAAGGCCAAAAAAGAAAAAGAAATAACGCAAAACATTTTATTTTCTTTCATATTCTTATACTTTCTTAGCAACCAAACAATATTTTTGAAACCGGAGAAAAAAGAAAAAACATCATCAGAGAAGAATAAAATTGCATTAAACATAAGATAAATACTGAACGAATTACCCTGATACTGGTCGAGTAAAATGTCCTGAATCTGGAAATGGTACTTGGAGAGGCAATCATCGGAGGATCCGACCCGGGAATGAAGCTCGGAAAGGAAGACCCGAGCGTCACGGCGGGTCTTGGGATCCTCGAGCTTCTCGAGAAGCGATCGTAAGGCGCCGTACGCAGCATCACCGGACTGCTGGCACTGCTTCAAAAACTCCTCCATTTCAAACGCACGCACTCACTCTTCTTCTTCTTTCCGAAAATGTTTTGTATCAGTAGATTTTTCTTTTTTGTCCTTTTTTCCGGGAAAAATCAAAATAAAGAGATGACGAATTGATTTTCTAGAATAGATAGACTTTTGTGTCCAGTGCTAGTGCTAGTGCTACAACGACTCTCTCTTTATAAAAAGTTAGACTGCTTTTTGGTTTAGTAGTGAATTGTTGGAGGGCCTTTTTGAATGATTAAATAAATTTGTTTAACTAACTTTCTAATTATTAAATAAAATAAAGGTGTTTTTTATTTTTGCTCCCACTTGGCTAAAACTGTTTCCGAAACAACCTACTACTACCTTGGAAGATGGAATAATTATCTTTATGCGTCTGTTTTTTACTAAATCCTAAGTAGGTAGAGTATCAAGTTGCTCATTTTTTAAAAAGAATAGTTATAAACAATACTACTGTTTAGTGAATAATTAGACATCCACTCGGGAGCTAAAAGGCGAATTTAGGATATCTCAATTCTAAGAAACTGCTCGATTAAGGACTAAAAAAGTCTGTCGACTTAATTAAGGACCTTTTGTATGGGAATGTGATTTAGTAAGAAACACGCGCCCGTTAACTCTACACGCTTCGAAAGGAAAATTTTTGTGGTGATAAGATGTTTGGCCGTCATTTAGAGGAAGTTATACTCACACGGGTTAGAAATTAGAATGGTTGTGTATGAGACTAATTAAGTAAAATGACCGGCATGACTCAATAATGTCAATACTCACCCGTTAAGATAGGTATTGAATACAGACGCGTATAAGAATCCTCGATTTTCAGTGTTATAATATCCAAAAAGGTAAATTATATAATACATCGTTAGTGGAATTTAACAGATTACATAAGTCGATTCTAAAGGTGACATGTATCCTCTAGGGACTAGATTGAAATATTTAAAATTTAAATAATTCAAAAAATAGACATGTGTCAACTCTACAACTCTTTTGTGGAGTTCAAAATCATTCTTTACCTAAATATGTCATCATATTTACCTTGAACCAAAGTGCACTTAACTCCGCCATAAAGGATCTTGTTCTTGCCTAAACTTTGAGGTTATGTTTACTAATTTTTTTTGCTACATTTATCTTATGTTTGTTAGTAATCAAATAAAGAAAATGGGAGAGATATTTAAGAGAGGACAGAAAAGTTAAATGAAGTCAATTTTGTGAGATATATAGTACTCCCTCTGTCCCATATTATAAGTTTCCTTCTAGAAATTTTATTTGTCCTAAAATATAAGTCTCTTTTTAAAACCCAATGCAACTTTTACCTAAGTTATCTAAATTACCCTTGTTAGTGGTAGTAGAAATTTAGTTGGAATTTAATTTATCTATTGACTATGAGGGAGTAGGTGGAAGGAGAGAGACTTAGTGGGGGGAGAGAAAAGAGGGATAAAATTGAAAAGAGAAGATAAAAGTTTATAAAAGTTAGAGTTGTAACTACTTTTCTTAAACTTTATGAAACGGTTAAAATGGACTTATATTATGGAACACAGGGAGTAGTATTTTTAAAGGATATTATTTTAATATAGTACTACCATAAATGGTTGCTACACTTCACTGGTTACCACCAAATACCAATCAATAGTTGATTGGTTTTAACTTTTTTTTTAAGCTAAAGACCATACTTTTATGAAGGTGAAGGATTACAAATATGAGAAGGTAAATAATCCATCCACACTCTTTGAACACCCAACCTACACTCTAATTTGACTAAGTTATGCGCTAAAACATTGCCTCTCGCTTGACAAAAGAAAAAGAAATATATTCAAATTGTGAGGCCATAGCTAAAACATCATGCACCAATGAAGCACCAAACCAAAAAGATTCATCACCCTTATTAATTTCACTAATCTGCTATATCCTTTCTCCCAAGCTGTTTTCAGCCCAAAAATAATGGCCATTACCTCGGCATGAAGAGCACTCTCAACACCATCAAAATTACTCACTCCACCCAACAAAACCTCATTGTTGGAATTTCGAATAACAATACCCGTCGAGTGGAGGAAATATTGTAAGCAGCATCACGATTTAATTTCAACATACCAGGCGGTGGTGGAGACCAATAAATCTAAACTCGTTGCTGCACTACACTCCGCTCGCCATTTATATTGATCAGACCTTCAAAATCCTTCGAAATTGCTTCAATTTTCCTCGACAATGATCGACTAGTCAAACACTTCCCCTCATGAAGACATGAGTTACGGTTGATTGGTTTTAACTTTTAATGCTCCCTTTCAGATAAAAAAAATAATTGAAATTGATTTACTATGTTTTAATGTAAATGTACTTTAGCACCACCCAATTTAGTATTTTCTTCCTCTTTTGTTCACCAAAAAAAGGGGAAAAAACTATTTTTCTTCTCTCTTTTTTTAAATCAACTATTTTTCTTCTATTGATTGATGTTAACACGTAGTATTAGACATATCCTTCGGCATATCCATTATATATAGGATTATACTTTTTTTTGTGGTAGATATAGGATTATATTTGCTACTATCTTACTTATTATCCTTGCATCGTATACATCCTTCAAATCTTTTGTTTTTTTAAATGAAGTTGAATGAAATTTGTTCCTTGATTTTGAACAATTTAAAATTACACTGCAAATCATGAGTGTAGATTTATAAATAAAGTATTTTAAGTATGATGATAGGATATTTGTAGATATAATCATATAATGTGAATTCAAAATGTCCCTACCTAAATCTATGGCTATTATTATTATTATTATTTTCATTAATTAATAAGTGCAAGAAAAAAAAAAAAACGTGCCATGTTATGGGCCAAGTCATTGGTTCCTTGTCTTCTGATAACAACCGAATACTACCATCTTCAACTGTCTCTTCGCACCCCTAATTAGCCCAACGTCATCTTCATCATTGTTAATTTCTTTGACTTTCAACAAAGAAAATAAGAATGTAAAATTTGTACTAATATTATTATTATATAGATGTAGTTAAAATAAAAACGGAAGTTGCACATTTTCGATATTAAATATAAAGGCTTCTAAAATGGTTATTTATCATAAGATCATCAAACAAATGTTTTCATCGTTTTCAAATTTCCATTCGTTGGGTCTGCAATTTTTAGTGAATCTAACTTCATAATTAATCACGTTATCGACGTTGATCATGCATGTATTATTTTTACATTATAATAACAATCCTACCAAATATATATACTTTTTATAACAAGGACAGAAGAAGCAACATCTTTGAAGTTGCAAAACGAGATCCATGTCTGATTTAAATAACTTTTCTTGAGCTTGAAGCAATATATTATCGGTGTCCTCTTTAATCTTATTTTTAATTAATGGAGGAAAACTCAATTATTGACTCTTAATCTAACAAATCTCAATATGTCATAGTTGAAAGCAAAATCATTCTGATATAACATTAATTAATGAATTAATGCACCTTAACTTATCCTCAACCAAAAGGAAACAAAAAAAGAAAAAGAAAAAGAAAAAAGAGGTGATTCAAACGAAATTTGAAATTGATTATGATGTAGTAGGCTATCTTAAATTATTGTTTATGGATATTATATTATAGATACTCTTAATCTAAAATAAAAACTAATTTTGAGATGTTTTAGGCTTTGGCCGCTTCTTACTGCTGAGGCATTAAATTGGATGTGGAGCTGACAAGTTGTTGCAGTTTTGCTATAAAAATCTTAATTTCAATCCATCTGGGGAATTAATGAAACCAGATGAATATTTGTGTAAGCCATTCGTTTCCCATTTTGTACATCAACCTTGACAAATCTTATTTTTAAATTAAACCTCAACAAATCAGTGATGATTATTATGGGTTGTTCTAGCTTAAGCATGTCTCAGATTCGAGATCTTACGTACGCAGCTGCCCTTGTTGGGAGACTCATCGGGATCTGGATTAGTCAGGGCCAAACCCTGGATACCGGATGGGATAAAAAAAAAAAAAAAAGAAAGAGTTCATGATGTCGATCAGATCAGATTGATCAAAAGCATGGGAAGATTTTCCAACATCAAAATCTTGTCCAAGTTTGAGGTTGGTGTCCAAAAGGTAACATTAATTTGTTTATGATCATTACATGCCTTAACTGTTATGATTGTGTTAGCCATTAATTCACACTTCATATTGGGTTTTGCAGCTATGACGGATTAACCAAGAGCTCATCAGGTGTCTCAGAGCAGAGGAGACTGCAAAAATCGTGGATGGTGATCAGATCAGTGATCAAAAAAATTCAATCAAGCCATTAATGGGGGTTAACAAGGTTGGATTATTCCATTCCTACCATATTAGGATTAGAAATCATATAATAAAATAAAATGAATAATAAAATTGAAAAATTTAGGATGGTAACATAGAAAATGTTTAAAAGATAAATATAATATAATTACTACTATAATTAATTCACAAAAAAAACTTCATGAAAATCTTTTACATTTTATGAGTCTTGATACTCCTTTGTTTGTTTTGTTGTTGTTTTTGTTGAAAACAAAATACACTCATGTGCAAACATTGAGCAAATTTGGAATTTGGGACTCACAAAATTTGACTATATCTTCCATTTTTTGAAAAAGAAAATTGAAAAACCAAAGAGATTAAACAATATTTAGGGTTTTTTTTTATAAGAATTGCTATAGGAGTAAAAAGCAAAAATTTGTTTAATTTAAGATTGAACTGCTTGTTTGCGGTTCCCTTCTTTTGTTTATTCCAGTGAAAGACGCTTTGAATCAAGCAAAATGTTATTGTCAAATTATAGTAGTAACATTTTGTTCTTGACTTAAAAGCTCTTCTTTTTCTGATTTTTAATAATAACAGAAGAAGGGGGTTGCTAACAAGCAATTGAACCTTTCATTGAACAAGATTTATGCTTTTAATTAGTGTAACAAAAAATATTGTACTCTAAACATTTATGTATTTTAAAATTAACATGCTACAAAATTTTATTTCAAATTATTTCATACTATTAAACTTTCTTATTTTTCTGGCCAAAAAAAAAATCTTTCTTATTCTAAAAAAATTTACTAATTAATTATAAAGAAAAAAAAATCTACTATTTGATATCGAATTGCTATTATTTGTTGCCCATGAGTCCATGACCACATTATTTGTTGGTTGACCCCTTTTCTCTCTGTTGTTGGTCCGAAAAACCATTGAACCTAAAAAAAGAAAAAAGAAAAAAAGAGGCATTTAAGTCTGTCTATTGCAGGTTTACTCCGAGTCCGAGATGGAAATTGTGGCTTCACTTTCAGAGTTGGCATATTTCCAATACAAATTACGGAGCTTTGGGGATTCCTTTTACGAATTATTATTTTGTTGTGTGATGAAGCATATAGGCTTTTGCGAGGTGGAACGTGAAATGAATTCAATTGTTGCAGTCATGAAGATAAGGAAGGAATCAAGATGAATGCGACGATCTAAAATACTATAATTTGATTGCTGCTATTTGAGAGCTTTTAAACCGGGAATATGGATTGGTGCCGAAAAAAAAAAAAACCGGGAATATGGATTTGTATAATTACATATGTATGTTGCTTGGATGACAATCCATTTTGATGATTTTGGGTTTTGTGAGACAAATTATTTAGCTAAATGAGTCCTTTTTCCCCCTTTTGACAATACATCGACGGTCTGTAACTTGTGAACTGTGATGATGATATAAGAATGGGAAGCCCCCAGCTATAATATTGACAATTCATCATTCTTTTTGGGTACGAGACGTTAAAATATACTAGGATCTCTATCCATATATCCAATATGACAAGTATAGATTTGGTAACTGTTGATTACAAAATGTAAAAGACAGAGTATCTGTTGGATTACATTTTGGCAATTGGGTAATCTACATTTATTTATACAATACTCTACTCAAGTAGTAAGTTAGTCATTTGCTAGCATCGTTGCAATAACTCGTTGCACACTTGCACTATGGCTCAGTAGAGATTGAGAGATGAATTAAAGTTGCAAATATGAGAAATAACACGAAACAGTGTATAAACAAAATGACACGCCAAGCCCTTCTCGAGAAAACTTATTCTCCAGCTAGATTCAAACTTAAAGAGATATCTTTATGTTCAAGGGATCGGAAAATAACCTTAACAGAAAGATGGAAAATCTTATTAACCAACAATCTCATAACATTATGTTCACCACATTTTGAGATACCAACATGACAAGTAAAGAAATTGAGCATCTACCAGTACAGCTCCACTACAAGTTCAAAAATCAAACTTAAAGCAATCCATTTTATGTCAATAAGGAGCTTATTACAGCTAACTTCAGACAGGAAACTGAAACAAAGGATGTTCAAACTTGCTCTTCCACTGAGATTTCAATTTTCACCTGCAAGAATGATAACCATTGAGAAATCAGTTTTAATTCCAATTATGATCAACAAAATGCAAGACAATAGAGTGCTTATGATAACTAAAGTCTAAATCACCAGCACTATCAAGACCCCTGATCGAAGCTCAATCATTGCACAAAAAAATACGTCGAATGTGTAAGATTAGATATACTGATATACATCAGACCCCTTTCAAAAAAAATAAAAAATGATACCATCTCATAAATTCTATGATGTGCTTTGGCAGAAAATTTGGCAGTGCCAGCCCATAAGAGCCACAGCCAAAGGTAACACAAGCTTTATATGTGAAATAACTTTGGTTCTTGAATCCCCAAGGGACTGATAAGAATAGAATTGGTGACTAAAGAGTAATAATCTCATTGAAAGTGATGTGATTGCTGGGAATTGAATCAGTGGTAATATTTTAAAAATGACACTATCACATTTACCAATATTGCTCTTCGTTAACTAATCAAATACTAGGTTACCAGTTTGACTAAAACTAATAAATCTCTCTAACAAAATAAATGCAAGATTCCTCCAAAAATCACTCTCATACTTGTTGCATGAACAATAGCATGATCCAAGGGCCAAGGCGTCTCATATTTTAGTTGTCAAGAAGCATAAGGCAGCTATGGTTTTAAGTCTTTACAAAGACTCCAAAGCAGATCCACATGAACTCTAGATGTGGCATTAGAGTGTCATACATACACCATTGTTAAGCTATTCACATCCTCGTCACTCAAGACTTAGCACATAGAATCAGGATCAAACCATGCAATATGAAACTCTTCATACACAAAATTTGACATCAAACATGACAAAAGTCAAGGAGCAAGGGAAAGTGATGTTGCGGTGGTGGAGGGACTGGGGTTTGATGCAAGAAAGAAATGAGGAAGGGGGTGAGGTTCACTTTCCACAAAAGCTTAGAAGGGAATTGCATCAAAAAATGGTATTAAATTGCTATCATGAGGCAAACTCACATTACAACAACCAAAGATGACATTGTCATTTATTGATTCAAAGTTCAAAATGAAAATAGCAACAATCAAGAAACGAGGGATGAATAAGAAGTCTCCAGCCCAAATTGCATACAATACAGCTTCTAGTAATTAACCCTTTTAAGTATTAGCGTGATAATAGTCTCAAGTCTCAACATTTCCTAATGGCAAGATAAATATATTGCAACAATAAAAAAAAATGAGGGATGAAAACAAGACTCCAGCCTAAGTTTTCTGGTCGGAATTCTTGTAATTAGCATGGAAACAGCTCTAAAATTTATGCACATATTATTTTAATCAGCTCCAGAAAAAAATAACATAAATCCCAGATGAGTTCAATAATGGATTCAACAGCAATTTCAGAACCACATTTTACAAGATCAATGAAAGGGCATCCCTTTTAGTGAAATGAAATCAATTCGAAAGGCAGATATGCTAATAAATATAAGAAAACCCAAGAAGCAGAAGAGCACCTGATCTCAGTGAGAGTGAGAAGGAGCTTTTTCATGATGAGATGAAGAAGGAGCGATAACCCTGTTGTAGACCTGCTCTCCGACGAGGTAGATGCCGAAGGCGACGAGAGCTATGCCGAGCCCGGGAGTGGCGTGGCGGAGCTGATTGCCAAGCATCGGATGCTTCCTCCATTCATCTCTTCTCCTGAAGAATTCCCCTGTTGGTCCAAGTGGTTTCGCCATTTCTCTTCTCTCTCGATTTCTTCTGTTGCCCCCTCTCTCTCGTCGGCGTTTTCTACCGTTTCTCTTGCCTTTTTCGGATTTGGGCTTTCTACCTTCTATTTGGTTTTTTCAGATTTGGGCTTTTTCTTAATAACCCTTTTTCAGGCCATTAAAAGGGATCATTTGGGCTTTTTGCCTTTTTCTTAATAACCCTTCCATTTGTATTTTATAACCAACAGGCCATTAAAAGGGACCAATAGAGAAGTGCGTTTTGCTTTTGATTGAAACCCAATGACTATTGGGCCGAAAATAAAAATTTGAACCTCAATCTAGGTCCTGTTTATTGGCCATATACTATGTCTACGTAAAAGGAAAGTTGAATTATACATACGAACTAGGTTAATTTATTAGGGTTTGCAAAGATGGTGTTATTCATGTATTTGGAATTTTTGTTAACCCGGACTGTGACCGATCTAATATTTGTGCAGCTATGAATTTTACGAATTTTTCCTGGAGGTTTGTAATGGAAGTGGAGGGATCGGACCTGCCACCCGAGACTGTAGTCCAACATTGACCTCATATGAGGATGCAGAACTGGCATAGACCCCACGTTATGGATTAGTTCTCCCAGTCAGAATAGGAACTAAGTACCCTATGTTTGTATGGATTAGTTCTCCTACCTAAGCATCCAATGTTTGTATGGATTATTTCTCCCGGTCACAATTGGAACTAAGTACCCTATATTCATATATAAGGGGTCTATATCTTGTAGTCTTGGTATATTGTGTTTTCTCCCTCTGTTGACGTAAATCTTATTGTTCTTGTTCGTTCTTTTAGACTTGTCTAACAGATGGAGTTTCTGACCCTAAAAGAGAAGCGAATGATATTGCGGTCAGCGCCGGAAGTGGGAAATTTATTGGAAAAATCGTTACCAAGATGTGGGTGGGAAGAGTGGTGCGAGAAGGATGGTGTAGTGTGCTTCGGTTTCAATGGAGAGAAAGCATTGAAGATCTTCTTCGCCAATCCAGAGGATCTATCGGTTTACCACGTTGTTGATTTCGAGTATGCCAACCTTGAACGCGACAGTCCGCTTGTTTTCACCCTGGTTGGGTCAAAGATCTATGTACTCACCACCGACGAGGTCTACTATTGCGATGTGGCAAAACAACCGTCGCCTACTGGATCAGGTTATGAATGGACCGATAAGTGCCCTCAACTGAATAGTCACAAGCATGATCCTTTGGTTTTTAATCTTGAGGGCGACATCTATGTGCTTTCTATTGCATTCGGTGTCGAGTGTGATTGTGAGCGCTTTGAGGTCCTGAAGAAAGGAGAGAATGAATGGGTATCGCTGGAAGCTCCGCCGCGTTTAACCAGTGGTGGTCCTAAATTCTGTTCTGGGTCCTGTGTCTTTGAAGATGATGTTAATAAGAAGATCCTTGTTCTTGTAGGAGATGAGTCTGGTGCTGACGACTACACTTTGTGGATATATGATGCCAAATTGGATAAGTGGGAGGAGCCTAAGAATGTGCATTCTGATGATTATACTTTCCCTGTTAACGACCTTGATTTATTGACCGGCAATAACTCATTTGTCATCAACGGTGGAGTTCAATATTCTCAAGACGCTTTACTCCAACCTCTGGGTTTGATGAATGGTTTCATGAGTGTTTTGCCCGAAACAAAGTCACTGACAAACAGAGGAGTGGTATTATTTCCTAGTTTTCCTGCTAGCTGGCATCTTCTCCCTTTAAGGGGTAAAACTTTCTGTGTCCTTTTACTATATAGTTATGAAATTGACGATCCAGATTTGGGGCCGGTTTACAAAAGTTATGTAGGATTTGGCACTTTTGATTTGGCTGAAACTCCATCAGGGCAAAACCATAATGAACAATACGACTCTGAACAATATGGGATTGGAGAATTGAAGAAGATCGAGTTTACTGATATCGCCTTCGGCGATGAAATCCTCCTGCCTTGTGATACTATTGTGCGTTGCACAAAATGCCCGGACCAAGAAGCATTAGTTTAGTAGTAATTAATTAGCTTTTTTTTTTTTGGCTACTTTTTAGTAATTAGCTTTATTAGTTTATGGATCATTCAATCTGCTGTTGAGGACACCTTCAACTTAAGTTTATTATGTTCATTACATTATTATTGGATGGTTTATAAAAGTGGCTTACTCTGTCCCTTTGAATACATTGTCTTTTTTTTTTTTTGCCAGAATCTTGAATAGATTGTTACAAGTACCAAAAAAAAAAAAAGGATTGTCACAAAATATAACATATTAGGTTTCATCTCCAACATACGTATTCTTCCTTTTCCTTACAATCTGGTTCAAGAGTTTGCTACAGGATTCTAAAGCAATTATGCTAGAAAAAAGGTGTTACACCGCGCCGAACCACTTATTTTTAGACAGCATTACTGGTATAGGAAAAATTCTAAAGTAAATTCATCTATGCTGCTTTCCACAATACACAATTTTCTTTCACAACTTGCAGCTAAGAAGCAGTTTGTATAGATAAATAAGCAATACAACTATGACTCATTCACCTATAAGATTACAGCATACACTAAATGGGAGGACCCTAATATTTCATATACTAAAGTAACCTTAGTCTCGTCATGATTGGTGACTGGCAGCCGGTTTCAACTTCTTTGGTGGTGGGTTCCCTCCTGAGACCACGACGTATGTATAGAAGCAAAACATTGCAGCACTGCATCATAAGAAATTTATCCCAAACAAAAATATGTGAATACGACTCAGAGAAGATATTAAAATCTTATTAGGTGAGAAAAGCATCGACTGTTTTAGGTTCAATACCTTATGGCAGCATAAAATGCATTTGGAAAAAGCTTCTTTGTCTGCATTGGCGTAACATTATAATGTTAGAAATATAATAATATTATTCAGATAGAGTGCGAAATAGACAATATTCACAAAAGAGATTTACCAATGAGTACGTCTGAAAGTTCTTCCAGAAAATTACTGCTGCTAATGCTGCAAGGTGAAAACACAAATTCAATGAGGTAACTGATTCTAAACAAGACACAACAAGGTATAGACAACAAAACAGAAATGCAAAGCACAAAAAATATCATGTTCCATAAATTCATTTCAAAAGATGCCTCAAGCCACAGAAAAGTTAATTTACCCGCTTGTCCAAGTATGAAAGGTAAACTTGATTTTCCTTGCCTCCAGATCTTCAAGCTGAAGGTGCTAAGGGCTAGCAGAGCACCTCCAAAGAGTAAGGTAGCAGGATTTTTCGAAAATACAAAACCAACTACCCCTCCACCAAGAACAAGACCACCTGTCATAAAGTAATGTTTCTAAGTCAATCGGATCATGTTATTTTGTTAATTTATTGAAGGCAGACATTAAAAATTAGCAAATTTGCCACGGAGATCAAGCATAAACAACAAACATAGAAATACACGCACACAAAAAATCTTTTACAAATCACTCTAACAGCCAATTTTCAATTATAAGAGGATTACCAAGTCCTAAATTGACTGATAGAGTAACAACCCAAATGAAACACGAACAACAAAATATATAAAAGAAGACTTGAAAAATAAAACTATCAGCCTAGTGATTATTCAAGCAATGGAAACCATATTCGATATATATATCAACGGGAGTACGGAGAGATGCATAACCTAAATTTAATACTACATACTCACCATAAGGAATACCAAAACAAAAGTCATGGATTTTTGCTGCTCGTTTTGGTTGGACGATGCCATGTTCCCCTACTGGCTCACTTGAACTATCAGGAACATGCCCTTCTGCATGTGGATACGACTTAGTTGCCTCCTCTATAAATGGTTTTGACTCTTCAGCCGCATAACTTAGTGTAGTTTTAAGTTCAGAACTTGTAGCTTCTGTACCACGGCCATCAACACTCATAACAACAAATGACTGGAAATTGAAGCAGTTAGTTTCGTCTCCAAATTTCCACAATGACTAGTTTCATTTCATTTTAAAAGAAAGATGAAAGCTCATATAGACATGGAGAATATAATATTGAAACAAGAACCCAAAAATTTGCTAAAATTTGCACTAATTTATTATGAGGAATGTTAAACAGTTCATCAATGAGACTAATCCGACTCCCTTCCCTTCTTTCCTATCTGTTACTTTCCAATACACTTTTAATCACCATTTACAGGAATGATATTCACGATCAATGGATAGGTCTTGTATACATAACGATGATTAGAAGTGTATCAGAAATTAATGGATAGAAAAGTAACATAACAGAGTCGCATCTTTTTCCTACATTTAGATTAACAAAAGAATTAGATGACATTAATTTGTTATACTTTATTACTTCCCTATACTATTTGCAAGTAATTCAATGTCCTATCCTACTGTCAAAAACTATCAAATTATGTTAGATTGTTAGTCATGTATAAGACTTTCCCTCAAACAGAATGAATGTTGACCAACATTTTTCAAAATACAATATAAAAAATTAAATTTTTTAAAATGTACATCTTGAGTTTGCTTCACAAGAAAAACCATCAAAGATAAACATTTTGTGATTCAGATGTTTTTTTATTCAAAAATTGAACTTTATGTTAGTTATTCAGAAACTTTAGAAAACAAAACAGAAAATTGAGCAGTTAAAGTAACACATAAGCTCAAAAAAATTAAGAAACGAACCAATTCAAATTGGCAAATTAAAACACATAAACTCAATTCTACCTAAAAATTTCACTAAATAAAATTGAGAAAAGAAATTATAAACATTTCACCATATAATTACCTTGGCGCGAGTAATCGGACGAAAAGTAGATCGAGGATAGAGCTGGGCTTTCCGATTGATAGAAGAGTAACAAAAGAGCTGAGAAATTTTTGTGGTGGTCGCTGCTGATGTCGCCATTTTGATTCTAAAATGAAATCAACGATCCAAAATTGCAGGGTTTTACTAGCTGTTTCCTTTTAACTTCCAAGCTTCGTTTTTCTTTTTTCTCCTCCTTTTTTTCTTCTGTTATTTCGAAGCTTTGCTTTTATTAAGAAAGAAGAAGTGGTGACGAAATCGGCCAAGTTGCATCACGGTTTGACTCAGTAGGAACTTTCAAACGTCTGTTAACGGTTCGTCTGTTTAATCGGACGGTGGAGATTTAACTTAGATCTTTTTTGAGGACAGAGTTAGTCCACCTAACAGGATCCCAATAATCTGAATCTAACTTTAGATTTCATAAGTCTAGCTCTAGTAGTATAATACTTGATCTTTTTATTTAATCATGCTTAGGGGATAAAAACAACTATCACAACCTTAACTTAGTGAAAAATGCATCAAAATCTTGTTCCAAGGATACACAAAGTCACAAATCAATATTCTTTATCTTCTTCTTAAACTGTTGAAAATTTCAAGTTATTCACTAAAATAAAAAGAGACTTTTCAAGTTGTTTCTAACTCAAGTTATAGTTCATGACACAAAAAAAGAACTGAAACTACAGTGTCAAATTGTCAAATAAGAAAACATTGCTAGAATGATATCTCACAGTGTAAATAATTTTACAGTGAATAAAGCAGATGAAAGTCTAAAACTCATCTACAGTCCCTTTTGTAAATGCCTACTGTAACTTCACTCTCTTCTCTACTCCTTTGTAGCTCTTACGAAATCAACTTCAACTTTGCAGGTCCTCTCATATGCAGCAATACAAACCAGCAAAGGAAACTACAATGAGCATTTCCTTTCTTGATAGTCACTTTAGCTTCAGCTCTTAATTATCGCCATGACCCTTCGATATTATAGATGAATATCAGTTGATGCAGTCCTATACCAAGCCTACTGCTCTTATCTGCATGGGTTGATCACAATCAGATCTTCCTTTTGAATAATTTCATCCTTAAATTCGTAACAATCTGTTCACGAACATCATCATTTTCAGCCAAGTATTCTTCAGCTTCCTCTTTATCACTGAAAACCTCCCCTTCATAGATGTAGTTGCTTCCTTCTTTACTGATAATTCCATACTCACAAGCCAATTCTAGCACCTCAGATTCAAAGCTAAAGCCTCTACCAAATTGTATTCCAAGTTCAGCTTTCTTCATTGCAGGTGCCAACTTGTTTTTCGTCACTTGCACGCAAACCCCAAGACCAGTTATCTAAAGACAAGAATTGATGGTTGAAATGAAACTAAATGAAAGGAATATGCAATATAAATAATTTACCAGTAATACAAACACTATGCCAACCAACATCCGAACTGAAATCAACAATGTGAAGCTGAAACTGATGTTCAAAATTTTGAAAAACTAGCATTTTTCAGAATTTTCAAGAAAAATGCAACAAGTAATAGTTGCTTTGTAATCTATTACTTTTCTGTCATCCTCATCATGACCACCCTCACAACAAATAATAATAAAAGCCAGACAGCCAAAAGAAAATATTGGCAGATCACCAATCTTGATAGGCAAGTCATATATTTGAGACTTCAAAAACAGCAATCCTTTAAAAGCCAGGATCTTCCATTTTAATTAGAGCAGAAAGTGCAAATCAGACACAAATAAGATAAATGTACCAACAGTTATCAATGAATATGGGCCTTTTAAGTTGTTTTATGATCTAAAGAGCATGTAGCTTCCCTCTAACTCAGAAGAAAGTAATAGGCCATTCTTTCATGATTAAAATAAATATAGATGATCTTTTTAACTCATAATAAAACCAGTAGAAAGGAACAATTTACATTTTATTTCTCAAGAACACATTATCAATACATCTTTAAGATATTTCCTAACATCAATATAATCATAAACTGCACTAGAGGATTTATACCTTTTCCTCGCTCCTCAACAATCCAGTTCTCATCATCCTCAACCGTACTGCTGCATAAAATTTCAAGGCATTTCCACCAGAAGTGACCTCTTCATGTCCAAAAGCTTGACCTGATTTTGGATGATATCTGATCTGAAAGCGAATGATAATCGTCATATCTCAAACAATAAGAAGCTTAGCAGTTAGACAAGAAGTGCCTATGTGTGCACATCCTTATTGTTTGTAAATGTGAGAGAGAGAGATCTTCACAGGGTGTAAACCTGATTAAGAAATATAATAAGAGTTTGAGAACGGCATAAAGATGAATGAATTTTTCGAAGTGCTTGGGTCATTATTCTTGCTTGTACGTCACGCTTACTATCACCAATTGAACCATCAATTTCACATTGAGGGACAAGGGCCGCAACCTGCAAAGACCAAGGATAAACAATTAACTGTCAAAATTGAGAAGAAAAATCAAAGATTAATGATTTCAAAGGGTAGAAAGCAGCAAACTGCAGAGGCCAACCAACATAACATATACCACCAGAAAATGTTAAAAGACACACCCAGACAGAGCCACCCATGCATCCAATCATGTAAAAGAAAACTAATATGCAAGCGGATTAACAAATAAGTGATGCCACTAGTACGTTAGCAGACACATTAAAGCTATTCCCTTTATAAGTCAAGCCCTCAAAAGAAAGGATTCAATTGAATAGGATAGTAATGCACACTTCCACATCCTTTACATTAACCTCAATCATTGAGGATATCTGGTAGCATTTTTTTAAAAGAGGCAGGGCATGTTATCAACATCAACACCTCCACCAAGTACAGACCTAATGGCAAATACAAATGAAGCCCCTGAATCCACAGTTTCATAAGTCTAGTATCCAATGAATGAAAAAGGTATAGCATACAGCTTATGATGAAATCAATGTTCGCATGTATATTTACTAGAAAAAGTTGCTCAAGTGAGAAGCAACTTGAGTTGAGTACTTACACTATCAACCACAATTACATCTACAGATCCACTTTTGGTAAGTGTGTCAACCACACACATCAAATTTTCAGCAGAATCTGGATGTGCAATGAGAAGATTTTCTGTGTTTACACCTATTGATTCCACAAGTGAAAGATCCATAGCATTCTCAACATCAAGATATGCGCAATAGCCTGCTAAAAGACAAATTCAATGAGAAAAAAATAAAAGTAGAATAAAATAAAAAAATGCTATAAACACGAGTACCCTCCTTTCAATAGAACAAAAGCAGTAAACACATCATTATGGCTCATATAACTAGGATTAGATGAAGTGTGTTTGATTCCCTTGTTAAGCAAAATAATTGCAAGTTTGCAACTAATACTACACACTGAAATGATTCCAACTACTAAGCATAGGAGGAAAAAGTAAGGGCACCTCCTAGCTTTTGAGCTTCTTTGATTATATGAAGTGCTAATGTTGTCTTGCCAGATGCTTCTCTCCCATAAATTTCAACCATTCTGCCCTGTAAAGAACACACTACTTTTCAGTAAAGAGCTAGCATACTACTGTCTGTGTGCAAGATAGGAAAAATCAACACCTTTGGTAATCCTCCAATGCCAAGTGCTAGGTCAAGCTTCAATGAGCCTGTAGATATCACGGGAGCACGTCGTGAGCTGAAAAAACGCTGCAAGGACAACATAGACTCTTTACCAAATTCACCAGCAAGCTCCGTGAGAGCCTGACGAAGTGCAGAGTCTTTCATTATTTCTTTGTCATCATCACGAACTTCATCAAATTCATACTCTGAAACATCAGCTGAAAGGTTGAAAACATTAAGGTTGACTGTGGGATTATAATGCTAATCTTTTAAATTCACAACAATGCAAAACTTTGCACAAGACTAGCTAAAAATACAGATCACTGGTTATCCATGCCACATCATAGAGTGGAAAATTTCACTTGAAATAAAGTTCAGGAAACCTATATGCTTCGTGCCCACAGATTAGATGAGAGACAGGGAGAGCATAAAATGATGTTTTGGTCAAACGTTATAAGAGGTTACCAACCCAAGCAATAGATGAAAGATACAAACAAATACAATCCACAATATGCGATGTGGTGGTGGGGGGAGGGGTTGGGAACACTGGGGGAAAATCATAATCAGAGACCATGACAATAAATTTTAAAGTTAAACCATCAATTTTTAACACATGCTTCAGCATTGTCACATAACATTTCAAAAACATTTATAAGCACATCTTAGTTTCTAGGATAAACAAATAAATAAATATATGCAAGATAGCCAAGTAGAGAGTGAAAGAGATGCTACCTATCGAAGAAAATTGGCAGGTAGAAGCCCCGGTACAAGCGATTGCATCTCTTCTTGCAACCTGGAAAAAAAGGAACAATGCAAAAGGACAATAAGATACATGAAGGTCCAGAAATGCAATGAGTCATCGTTTAACTTTGTTATGAAACAAGGAAAAGGAATCCAGTTTATAGAGAAACATGATTTGAAGAAGTTACTGATCAAACAAACAGTCAAGAGCATTATCAATGCATAAAAATAATGTCTATGAAGCAGGCTTGTCAGTCAAACTTAAAACTCATTCTTACTAAAGATACATTGCAGTGTAAGCGTCACCAAGATAAAGGGACCTAATATCGTGTAGAAACCCACTATTCTTTTTCAATGGAAAAAGGAGTTACAAAGTCTCCTGGGGTAAATAAACACGAGCAGCCCAGGAACCAAATAAAAACTAGAATCAATCGATGCCTATGGCCTTTTCTCTTTGTGTGTGTGTGTGTGTGCAGCAAAATAAGGAAAAGAGAGAGAAGATGAAACCTGAGCAAAAGAAGGGAGTAAAGAGAAGAAGCGAGATGATCTTGATACAGTATTGACAGTAAGCGACGACAAAGAAATCATCATTCTTCGCCTTCTGTGCTTTTCTCTCTAGCCTTTTATTCCCTTTTTGCTTCCAAGGGTTTTGGTAGGGTTTTCTTACTGGGTCTGAAACTATTTTGAATTCTACGGGTTTTGTTGCTTTTTGGTGTGAAGCGTTACCGCGCCATTCCTTCAAATTAAATCAGAGAAAATGGCTGACAATTTGCCTCATCTAGCTCCAACGCTTAAGAAGCTTAAAAAACTCCCAAAGCTTCAAAGTTTTCTTAAAACAATGGAGAGGTGGGTCTAATAGAGTATGAAATATGGATTCAGGAAAAGATTCATCTATGGAACGGTGAATATCGAAGAAAGAGGCATGAAATTGAAGAGAATTGAGAGTTTAGGGGTTTTCCAATTCGACTTTTTCTCTCAACTGAAAGAGGGAAAACAAGAAGCGCTCTTTTCACGAGTACTTCTATTTTTCCCTCCCTAAATTCTGCGTTTTGTTTGAATATAGAAACTTTAGAAAGAATCAAAGAAAAACAAATTGAATTGAATTGTGAATCTGGCCAAAAAAAATTGGGCTTAATGCCCAAAAGTTACAAAAATGAAACTTTGCCCTCTACTTTTTTTTTCCCAAACTTTGACCACTGAAATATGAAATAAAGACATTTTATCCCTGTTCTAAGAGAATTCAGTCACATGCATGTGACTAACGGGTTTATCAGCTCAAGGTTGTCTGCTGACATGAAATTTCCACGCTAGTTAAAACTAGCCCCATATAAACCTTTTTTAACATTTAGAAATTGATAAAAGTTCAGGTAGGGCCCATATTTTGGTTGACATAGAAATTCCACGTCAGCAAAAAACCTCGTGTTAACAGACCCATTAATCACGTGCATGCATGTGACTGAATTATGTTATGATAGGGGGCAGAATGTCCTTATTTCATACTTCATAAAGTGTCATTTTTGTAATACTTCAAGGGAGATTTTGGGTATTAAGCAAAATTGTGACGAAATGAGAAATTAGGGAAAGAAAAAAAAATCTTTTTTAAAAATGTTGGGCAAGAGCTCCCTTATTTGGGTTGACACATCTCAATACCTACTTAAAACCCTGGCCCAATATCACAACCAAATAAATACTTCAATTATTCTGGCCCAATATTACTACGCGTGGGATTAGGTTGATAATGACCGTTTACCGTTGTTCAATAAATAAGAAATCATAAGCTGCGGGAGGCAAAACAAATTGGCAGTTTTTAGTTAAGTTCAGAATTTGTGACGAAACTTCTGCGATATGAATTGGTTTAAGTTTTTTAATCATTAAAATGGGACCATTTTCTAGAAGAGCTGCACTCAAAACCCATTAGAGTCGATTTGAAACATGAACAATGAACTCCATCCATTAGACGACCAAAAGAGGTAGACCTTTCAATGAGCAAATCTAGAAACAAAGTGGACAATTTTCAACGTTTTGATCCAATCAAATAATTCCCGTCTCTATCCACAAATATGTCAAAAAAACGAACTCCATACAATATTATTTTCGCAAGGTTGATTATAGTAACTTAAAAAAAAAAAAAAAGTGTGGTGAGGTTTCCTTAAAAACATCATGAATCTGCCCATCTAGTAGACAAAAAAATATCAAAATATCAGCTAAGGCCTAAAATGAGTGAGAGAGAGATTTATTAATCCATGAAGATTTATTACCTCCACGAAGAAATACTTGGTTGAAGAAAATGCTACCAATTAAATTCCAATTTTAGAGATTTTTATTATTATCGAAATGATTAGAGGTTAAAAATCAATCGAGCGAAGCGTCAAGATCAACATGAAAGTAGCAAGGTCAACTAGAGCAAATCAACTGAAAAAAAGTATTTTAATGCTCGATGACTTTTATACTAGTTTCAGTGAGTATATAAAGTAGCAATTTTGATATTGTGCAACATCAGCAAAATTGTTGAATAAGGTTGGTAGAGATATTGGTTTGGTACAAGAGAAAGAACAAGAGTCCAGCTATCACATGGGGGCATTTTTTCAGTTTTGGGTACTCCATTGGAATATATTCATGACATTAGCGGTTAGCCCTTTTCCAACTATATATGAATAAAAAATGATTTCATGTTAAATGGATGAGTTATACTATATGTTCCATTAATTTGTCCCACCATCTTTAATACTATATTTAGTTTATTTTGCCTAAGGCGGTATTGTTCAAAATATAATAATTTATTTATTTAATAATCTTATCAATTCATGATTATACTTCAAATGTAAGTATCATAAACATCTCATATCATGAACAAGAGAGGGAATGTTAAAAGTGGAACTAGATGGTTAGTTTTCCCTACTATGTATCTAAATTCTACTTAGCAATGTGAGTTGAGAAACCTAATCTTTTAGCTAAATTTCTGTTTTACCAACTTAATCAAGAAATTGGCTTTAATAGAAAAATTAAATACTATCTATGTCTCCCATATTATCTGTCCACTTTTTCCCTAATAGAAGTGGACAGATAATATGGGACGGAGGAAGTACTATATATACACCCAACTTTTGTCAAATTCCTTTTAACCATTTTTTTTTGGTCAAATTCCAAATTATCGGAGTCCTTATATTGGCGTCAATAGAACAAAAATAAAATCACTTAATAAAAAAAAAGAATGATCAAATTCAAAACTTTATTTATACATTTTAAGCCAAAAAAAATCTAATACTAGTACTACTACTATATACCGCCAACATAGAAAATAGAAAATGGAATAATATTTGAACCAAAAACAAAATAAAAAAGAGAATGGAATAATAATAAAATGAAATGAAATGCAGAAAAAGGTACAATGTGCGTAACAGCGTAAGTACTAAGTAAGGGAATATGCTTAAAATATTTTAATTTTAATTCCAAGAAAATGTTTTACTTTTACAAAGGATTTTTTTTTTAAAATAAAAAAACAAGAAAGAAAGAAAGAAAAAGAAGTGGTTGTTGTCGTTGAACGTGAAGTTTGAAACTTTGTATTTAAAAAAAAGAAGTTTGAAACTAAACGAAAGGCGTGTTTAGAGAAAGGGATTAACAAGTACTTTTCTTCAAGTAGCAGCGACATAATTCAGGCCGCGAGCGAACCTTTCTTTTTTCTTTTCAAAATATTCAAAAAATTCACAGGCGACAGATCTCCGACCAGCCGCCTGACAGTCCGTCCGGGGAGCAGGAGCTTGTCTGTTTCTCCTCCGACGCCGCCGTAACTGCAAATTTCTTAGCTGTTAAGAATATAAACACGAGCACCAAAACAGGTGAGGTCATAAATTTTCCTTTTTCTTGTTCCTTTATCCTTTTAAAATTCTAAAAAAGGAATAACTAAACTACTATATTATAATAGGATGGAACAATTGAATTGTTAAATCATAGGAAATTTTATGTCATACTTTCTGTTTCATTGATGATTACTATTATGAATTTAAGTAGGATTTAGGGCTTCTATTTTTACTCTACTCCTCAAAAAGAAATTTAGTAATTTTTTCCCTTTATTTAATTTTGAATTTGATATGCTGATTTATCTATTTAATTCTGATCTCTTATCTCTTTCATTTTCATTATTATGTCTATCTTCCTGCCACGTTTCCGTTATTTCCCCTCTTTTTTTGGAAATTTAGTTATTGATTATTACTTTTCTAAGTTGTGACAGAAAATTTCTTGATATTGATTAGTTTAGAACACGAGTAGCAGTTATTTTTAAGTAATTTTCATGTCTGCTTTTGTTTTCAGATGCCAAACTCAAACTCATCTGAGGACTTGGAAAAAGATGGCACCAACTCTGGGCATCTTGTTAGACAAAACAGTGAATATGTTAGGCTGGTTACTTCTGATCATGAACACACTGCAGTTGAAATTGAAACTTTACAACCTCAAACAACCACAACAAGGGCTAAAGCTTTTCTATGGTGGATCAAAGTCTTTGTGTTCTCCATCTTTACGGTTATCTTGCTTCTCGTTTTCGTGAAATGGGGAGTGCCGTTTCTCTTTGAAAAGGTTATATAACTTCTTCTCTATCGCTACTTGCTTTGTCACTTTTGTTTGCATATTATGGCACAACCTGTCGATTGTTTCCATTTGTGTATTTAGGAAGAAGGACTAAAGACCATCTTTCATGATATTTCAAAGATAAATTCATATTAGATTGAGTGTAGGTTAGAGATGATATTTGTAAATACTTTGTAGAGAATATGCAGTATTGGATTACTGATGTTTGGCTTGTGCAATCTGTGTCCTTAATTGTTCTCATCATGTGACAACTTAAACCCTAGCATCTGATGATTTCAATTTCACTCTAGGTTCTTCTGCCTATCATGCAATGGGAAGCAACTGCCTTTGGTCGCCCAGTTCTTGCTATTATTCTTGTTGCTTCTCTTGCCTTGTTTCCTGTGTTCCTAATACCTTCTGGTCCTTCGATGTGGTTGGCTGGGATGATATTTGGCTATGGTCTTGGGTTCGTCATAATTATGGTTGGAACAACTATTGGAATGGTCCTACCCTACTTGATTGGACTGCTTTTTCGTGATCGTATTCACGTAAGACTTCTACTTGTTTTTGGCTGATGTTGACTAGTTATATTGGAAACTTGATTTTTGCTTCTGCTGTCACTGATCTTATTCTTCTTCGTTTGGATGTGCAGCAATGGTTAAAGAAATGGCCCAAAAAAGCTGCTATGATTAGACTTGCAGCAGAAGGAAGCTGGTTCCATCAATTTAGAATGGTTGCTCTGTTTAGAGTTTCACCATTTCCTTACACAATTTTCAACTACGCAATTGTGGTGACCAGCATGAGGTTTTGGCCCTATTTATGTGGATCAATTGCCGGAATGATTCCAGAAGCCTTCATTTACATCTACAGGTATGCAATGTTAACAGCTCATGTTAAGTTTTTCTTTTTGATGCTTTAGTTTGATTTTATGTGCTGCTGGTAGCTTCTGTCTCTCTCTCAAACTGTTTATGTCTTTGTGCAGTGGTCGGTTAATAAGAACTCTGGCTGATGTTAGATACAACAACCATAAGTTGACCCCCGTGGAGATTATATACAATGTTATCTCCCTCATTGTAACAATTGTTACCACAATCGCTTTTACTGTTTACGCAAAAAGAGCTTTAAAGCTTGAAGATGGGGAGGTTAAGGGAGAAGATGACTCTGCCTCTAGCCAGCCTGGATTTGCAATGGAGAAGCTTCCAATTGAAAGACCTAAGATGTCATTTTCATAATAGCTTGGACACTAATTGAATAGATTGTTTGTCTGCAGAATGAGTTAGAATGTATTTTAGGTGGGATTTAGGCTTGTGGATCTTTCTGAATCTGATCATAAGAAACACAGAAGTATATATCATGATTCATGATCCTCTCAATCCTCTTTTAAAAGATTGGGTTTCTGTGTTCCTCATCGTGTGTAGAAAATTTAACAGGGGAAAAAATATATACCATTAAAAAAAAGTTCCACGTGTATATATTACTTTTCTTTCATTTGCTTTGCATGTACACGTCTAATACCTGCTGAATCATTTAATGAAAGACAACTAAGAAAAGAAACATCAGATTCTTCATGTTTTTATTATCTTGTTTTATTTGCTGCATTCTACACCAGCAATTTGTTTCTTTTGAATGTCTCCTATTTGCTATCATATTTTCACAACAAAAGGTGCCAACAGCATGGAGCTCAGCTACTTTTCTTAGGCCAATCAAAACCAGCTGCAAGCAAGGAATTTAAGTTGATGATGCTTAGCTTAGGAGTTTCCTCTGGATACCGACAACTCGGTTATCGAATTTGTAGTTTCTTCAATGCTCGTTGGTTCTTCCTCTTCAATTTGTATGCTTTGATATGTTTCTTTCACTATCCTATTAACTTCTGATACAGAGGGTTTCCTCTTGCCTGCTTCAGTTTTAGGTCCAAACCTCCATTTGTGCAAAGATGAGTGCACATCCTCATTAAACATGCCTTCCTTGAATCTGCTTCCCATCTTTGATAGTTAAAAAAAAATAAAAAATTAAGACCCTAATGAGCTTTTAAATGAAGAGCATAATGAGATAAATTTTTCATACCAAAAAAAAAGGAAACAAAGGTTCAGGAACATCAAACCTGTGTGACAAGAGCATACAAAGGCAGAGTGATGTAACTGCAGAGAACTTGGACCATTACTCTGTAGGAAAAAAATAAAAGAAAACAAGATCAAATTTCGTATAAGTAGTAATAATATTACCGGTATCAAAAAGAAGAAGAAGAAGAAGAAGAAGAAGAAAGAAAGTTTGATTCTTACCCCATTATAAGTCTAGGGACGATGTAGCCCACTCGTTCCATAATGCATGAATGGAAACCATAGGTGCACTTGAAAAAACAAAACAACTCGAGTTAGATCTCAGATACAATAACTCATGTCATGGCTTAATACCCATTTTGGTCTTTGACAATTTGACCTTTCAACTTTTATTTGAGACAATTTCATTCTCGTATTTTCATTTTTGACAAATGTAACCCTCAGAGTTGACATGACATAATGTGACAATTTAACGTGTCAACGTTTGGGTAAACCACATTAACATCAATTGGCTACATTGTCTAAAATATCAAAGCACGAGAGGTGAAATTGTCTCAAATAGAAGTTACAGGGCTAAATATAGTTCAAGGGCCAAAATAAGTAGGATTAAGCTCTCTCTCAAGTTAACTATTTCTTATGACAGTATTAATGGCATTACCAAAATCCAAAAGAAGAAAGCAATTTCAAATGCATTCTGAAACAAAATGAAGTGAATCAAGTGAAGAACAATGCCAGGACGATTAAACCAGAAGTGTTCATCAGAAGGTTTAACTCGTTTTGATTCGTCTTCGCCGCTTTCCTTCACCCGATCAACATCTTGAGCTAGACGCATGATTATGTGCTCTAACTTGGCACCAACAAGAATTAGAAGCTGCAAAACTCCATTAAATTAACTCAAAACTTTAGTTAATGTTTATATATATGTCAATTTCATTCCTCAACCCAAGTTATTATAAATGAACTTACAACTACTGGGAGAAATGATAACCAGAAATATGTATGCCATCCTGCATGGAAATGGGGAATTTGCAGAATCCCATTAATTACATGTGAAATGAAAATTACACTAGAACTAGAACTAGAACTAGTTTCATTCAGATTATAAAGGGAAAAAACTTACCTTTCACATTCAATAGCAAAAAGATCACCACAAATAGCCACAAGTACCAGCTATATATATGTGACAAATTGAATATTAGCATTGGAAAATACTACTAATCTTAAACCGATCAAAACAGATATTAAATCATCATGATTTAAAGAATTATTACCTTATGCCAACAACCTTTTTGAAGTCCACTTCAAGTGTTCGCATCATGTACTTGTGAAAATCAAACTTCTCATTGCTAGGACAATGGGTCTTAAGACAGAAGGGAAAAAAGAAGTTAATTAGTAACCTGTTCTTATAAACCAAAACTCAAGAAGTTAATTAAAGTTAATTAGGGACTTTAATTACTTTGATAAAGCCTTCTCGAAGTGCTATGTAGTCTGTCTTGGTAACAGAGTTGTAAAACTGTTTGAAAAATGACATCTGCCATATACAATTAACACATTAAGAAATTTGTTGACATTTTACCATTTGAGAGAGAAATTTGTGGCAATAATGAAAGCAAAATTATGGTGTCTAATTAAAGACTTACTGTCCAGCTCACAACAGCTGCCCTTCTCCAATGCCCTTGTGCATGTTCTTCGACAAACTTATGGCGATGATGAACATCCTCTGCTAGACCAGAAAAGAGTAAGTTAAATCTCAACTCTTCTAGTTAGCAAATGGTGATCACAGATATCGGTTTAGAAATTCTGTTTCATGTTACCTTTTTTACCTTTAGAAATTTCGTCTTCCCAATGCTTCCATTGGCGTATCTGCATATAAGGTGCAGAAATAGTGTTCAATCCTCTATAATAATATAATAATACTAATTGCTTCTGAATATGGAAGAAATAGTGTAGCAAATCTTAATGGTAGAAGTCAAAAAAAAAAAAAAAAAATCACCCTTGCTCCTCCAAGAAGCATTGTGACGACACAGAATATAACATGAACAACTGCCATTACAAAAATGAAAATGTGCAGTTGATGCAATGCTTCCAATGACAGTAATGGCACCTTCCCCTGAGATAAGAAAAGATGAAATCAGACTTAGGCATGATTTGGAGCTAAACCCAAAATTCGAATCATTGGTGTATTTTAACAAGCATGAAGGGATCACTGAAACTTAACAATTTCTTAAGCCATGGTAAAAAGTTTACCTCATTTACACACTTCCCTGAGCCACTTTCTGTGGAAAACAGGCGCCTTCTATTGATTATGGGGTTTCGAAAATGTTCTTTAGGACTTTCTTCTTCATTTTTCCTCGAGCATGGAAGCATACTGGCTACAGTTTCAGACGGGACGCATATTTCACTTACTAGGCCTTGAAATACAGTTAATAGAAGGGAAATGAATCCTAGTAGCATAAGTTCTGTCATCAAACATCAGTAATTCATCGTTAGCAGATTTTGCACAAAAGAAAACAGAATTCAAGTAAATTTCCAAGTGACATGACTCTCTTGGAATCTAACCTTCTTTCAGTTTTTGTAAAGCTTCGAATAATGCATCTTGGTTTTTATGCTTCAAGAACTGAATTGGCAAAGATTACAACAGATTAACTTTTGATTATATTGTTACACTTTGGCAGAACATATAATTACATTTAGTAAAAAAAAAACCCAGATGGCCAAAGATTGTTTTCGATACCTTCCCAAGGCGATGAAGACCTCGTTCAGCAAGAAGAGAAATGAGAACAATGAGAAAACAGACACCAGCAACCACCCAGGTTGGACTATAAGGCAGGCTGGATTCTTGTTCTGCCATGTCTTAATGCAACTCAATGTGCTTGCGCTTCAGTGAGAAAAAGAAAAAAAAATATTAACAAATTTCATGTTCCATTAATGGTTGCTTTCATGAGTATATTAAGGTGGCAAATAAGCATATACAAAGGTAAGGGAAAAGAATTTTATTGTGGGCAAGTAAAATGGAACAAAACAATAAACGTGGTCAAGAGAATCAACCCAGAGACAAGAAAAGCATAAAAAATCAGATCAACTCGCCGTTGAGGAATCACTTGAGCTGGACCTCTCATGTTTCTTTTTCTTTTGCAAAACAGCTACACTATATCCTGCTATCAACCTTTTCAAGCTTTTGCTTATCTTGTCATTTAAGAAGATTAAAAAAAAAAAACATGAAACATATACTAAAACCAGAGAGGTGGTACGGATTCTGAATTCAAACAACTAATTAAGATTTATTGTTAACCAAGTTGGGAGTGTTTAAACTCATGTGTTTCAAAGAATACAATATCGTATCATACATATACACTGTGTATACAAGGCAATCCAAACAGGCTTATATCCAAATTATCAATTCTGAATGCTGGTGGTCCGATTCTTCAACCTGACAGCCAAACATAAGTTTTGCCTGCACTTGTTTCCTAGCTGTCTCCTTTCTTGCCCTTTTCATTACCTTCACTTTCAAGGTCATGTTGGTTTCCAAAAACTACTACCAAAATCATCTGACTATAAGTCACACAACAGAGGGGAAACAGAACAAAGCTCTAAAAACATCTCTATGGCTTCCAAGGTGCTGGGGGTGGAGGCGGCGTGGGAAACATTGGTGGAACAGCAGAGAAAATAGTATTCTTGTCAATTCCAGTTGACTTATCACCTGACAATGCCACAAGTGCAGCAACCAAACCAGCATTGCCTGCAAGAGTTGGTTCTGTGTAGTTGTAGTTGGTACGGACATCATGAAATCCGTCATGCTTGTCAGGTCCAGCAACCATGGCTCCAACAAGTGTGTTAGGGTTTGGCTTTGAAGTGTCCCTCCATTTCCATCCTCCTTTGCAGTTATATTTGATCTTATTCTTAGGGATGGATGCACCTCTATGGTGAACATGTTTTGGATAATGGTTACCAAAACCCACAACATAACTCATCTTCCGAGGATTTTTGCCAAGGATGTAATCAATCTGCCAAAAAACAGCCGAGAAACACAATTATTGTCCGCCCTACCTTAAAATGATACATGATAGGCAGCCTAAATCATGTCCCAGGGAGAATCTTGTGAAGAAGGAACTGTAACATACCTGGGTTTTCGCAAAGTCACGCAAGACATCAGTTGAAAAGAAATTGGGACCACAATACCATCCAGGTGTATCAGCAGCGTCAAGATAATCACTGAATAGGGTGGCTAAGAAGGCTGCATTGACAACATATTGCAGAGGCTGTGGCCTTCCATGGTTCAACTGGATCATACCTCCTGTGTAATGTCAAAAGTTGCTGTGGTTAATAACACAGCCAATACAGTTGAGTACAACAAGATCAACCAAAACAGGGAATATGCTTACCTCTTGTTCTATTAAAGCTAGTGAAAACCGGAAGGAATGAGCACATAACTATGCTGGTTTGATTGTGGAACGTTCTCAATATTTCCTCATATGGATATCCAGGGCTTAAAAACAACCTCAACCGACTTAGAAGGACCTAAAACACAAAGATATTTGAGTTATTTCGAGAAAGTAGAATAGCTAAACAGTCAATGAGCAAATCAGACAAGTGTACTCAATATATACAAACTGAGACATAGGCAGTTTAGCACACAAATAAATAAGAAGCAACTTAACAGCCTACAAACTAGATAAATCTGAATCTTGCCTTAAATATAGAAATCAAACACTCAAGATCGGAAGCAAACAACTTTGTTCATCATAAAGGATGGCGAGGAAGCAAGAACAAATACTACCTTTATAGAAATCAAAATGCAATAGATAGATTGTACTATGATAGGGCAGAAAAGAAAATATTTACCAAATGCCTCAAAGAAAGCTAATAAACTGTATAAAACAATTCACTCTTCTTGCCTAAAGCGCAATGCCCATAAATTATTTGAGTATCACATCTAAACAGCAAGCAGCATAGAGTTGTTACCTGAGCACCAGGAAGCTTGTTATCCCAGCTAAAAACACCATAATCTGGGCCTCCCCAGAAAGCACCAGCATGCTTGGCAAGTTTAGGATGCGTAGCTAGCTGGAGGTAGGATTGATTCCCGGTGGCGTAATACATCCAAGCTCCGCCCCAAACAAACTCATCCCAATAACTGGAAGAGTTGTAAAAGATGGAAGCATCGGAACCACCAGCACTGTATCTGCCTCGTTGATCCCTTGCAAACTTAAAGAGGGTCGCCGCACCATGAACCAGCTTTTGGGAGTATGCCTTGTTGTCTTTGAAAACAATGGATGCAGAAGCCAAAGCAGCAGCCATTTCAGCAGCAAGATCAGAGCAACTGTGACACTCATAGACAGGACGAGGATAATCAATGTCCTCAGGGCGCATCCAGCAATAATGATCATTCGGGGATGTACTGCCCCCAGATGTATCTCCTACCCCAACCTGGGAATAATCAACAATGAAGAATGAGAACAAAAAGACAAATATTATGATCAATTTTCTATTTTCTAATATGGTAGCAACATAAATAACATATACTACATAAAATTATACCTGTGCTGCAACCCTGTCTATGGTATCAGCGGTATGATTGAAGGTCTTTAGAAAATAATCAGTACCCCACTTGATGATCTCTTTAATGTGATTGAGCTCCCCAGCAGCCTCAAATTTAGCACTATATTCAATGACACTCCAGCTCAACAAAGTCATAGAATAAGCTGCAGGGAAGTTAAACTTGATGGCATCTCCTGCATCATAGAAACCGCCGACCAAATCCTTCATCAAAACCGAGGGATCGGATTTGCCATCTTGCATACACGAGTTCCCTCTCCACGACACATTATTATGTTTTGGCAGCTTCCCAGCTGTGCAATGGAATCATAAATTAGATGATTAACATTATCCGAGTATACAGAGACATGAAAATGATGCAACTACTAGAACACAAGCAAAATGGTCTATTTTTAACTGCATTTATAGTACTATTTAATAATTAATACCCTAAATCCCATGAAAGTAATCTGATCTGATCCGATCTGATCAACACCCAAACGTTGCTTTCAAGTTGCTCTTAGGATCGGATAGGATCAGATCTGAAGTTGAAGCTACATATAGTAACATAATTTGAAGCTAAAAACTATAATAAGTAAGGAGTAGAAGAAACTTACAACGCTGAGCATTAAAGAACATGAGAGCCTTGTGAAGTGCGAGAGTGTAGTTATCAGGCGGAGGGTGACGGTGGTGATGACGGGGAACTGTTTTAACGATGAGGGTAATGAACCCGGCGAGAACACCGGCGACGAGAATAGTCCCGACGGTCCAGACAAAGATCTTGCGGCTAACAATGATACAACCCAAATCAACATACTTCTTCTTCTTCTGCTCACCGGGACCAAGCAGCCAACTCTGCTGAGTCTCATCAAGGGGACGAGACAAAGCAGCCCTATCCAAGTCCTGGAGATTCCTGCTCCGGTCATCGTCGGTGGCGGAGTCAGCCGCGTTTATCTCCAACGGCCCTCCCCATGGATCCCGGCCGTACATGCTCACTCACTAGGATTCAGCAATTCTATCGAAGATAGACCAATAGGGAAGCAAAATGAACTTGACCCAAGGAAGAAAAGAACAAGAAACGGAGATTAAAAGGCTGCAATCAAATCAGCAGCAAAGCAATGGCAGCAGCTCCACCACCACCACCGACAGATCTGGAGTGAGAGAGAGGAAAGTTTGTTTAATGGAAATGTGTTAAGTAGGCAGTGCGCTGTGGCTGTTTTTTTCTTTACAATTACTTTATTGTTGTTGAAAATGGACTTATTAGGAAAAGGAAGGGTGTGTGGAAAGCTAATATTGAGCTGGATTTTTGGATGGATGGTGGACTCACTCTGTTACTCAAATCTTGCTTGACGGTGCTACCCAATAATTCTCCCTATTATATTGGCTCAAAAATATAAATATATATTTATTTTCTTAAAATAGAAAGAAAATACTGATTTTTTTTTGGCAGTAAGAAAATACAGATTGGATATTTGGATTTGACTCTAGTCTATTTACGTATACACTAATTAATTAAGATTAATTAAAATTTTAAAATTTTATTCTAAAAATAAAGGTTTTCTTTTTTCCTATTCATACTTAAAAAGTTTATAAAACTAGAAAGTTTTATCCAATTTCTAAATTTAGAATTAGAACGAATCTTAAATCTCTTATAATCAACATAAGATTTCTCACTAAGTATGTACTTTAAGATTAGTTGACAAAATTAAACTATCTCCAAATCATTCTTACCAAAACCATAATTAAAAATATGGAGTAATATAGTAGTAATATTTTTTTTTCTAGAAAAAAGATAATGTTGTAATTATAAAAAGTTTTGTCCTGAATTTTATCTTCTTTTTTTTGGGGTAACTGTCATGAATTTTATCTTAGTAGTGGTAGTAACTAGTAAGTGTATATGTAAATTTTTGGAATACTATATTTTATACCATATACCATGTGAGTTTTTTTACCAAAAAAAAATATACCATGTGAGTTATGAGTTTTTATAATTATTGAGTTGAAAGAATATGATTTTTTATTTGACTGCCCAATTAAAAATTAAAATAGTTATTAATAAAAAAAAATTAAAATAGTTATTTAGAAAATAAAAATAATATTAAGTTAGGGGGAGGTAGGATGATAATGACATGTCCACTAACGGACAGCGACACACTGTCTGTCCAAATGGAATTTTATTTTGTAACGTAAACGTTTGCTTGGTTTCCAATTTATTTAATTTATTTTCTTTGCGGAAAAGCTCCATTTTATTTTACACAACTAACGGTAGGTAATATTTTCCTTTTAGCTCACCTGTGTTTACACTATGCGTTTCTTTTTTCATAGCTAAATTTCTCTTGTCTAATTATATTTTTCTTAATTAAATAAAGGTATTCGGAGGAATTTGAAAGTAATTTCTCCTAGTAATTCAATTATATTCATTTTTAAGTCATGGGATCTTTTCCCCTTTTTGGTTTATCAAGAGGTTTTGCAAATTGCCTTCTAAGGAAAGAAATGGCACCAGTGATAAAATCCCATATCAAATAAGCCAATTGGAACGGATTGAACCAATATTCAAACATTGTCCAATTTGTGTTAAGGGGTGATTAAATCGAAAAAGTGATAAAAATGATTTAGCAGTATTAATTAAGTATAGTATTTTTTTAAACATCAATTCTCTATTGTATGAATTGACTTGTTGAATCAGTTCCAAATCTAAGGTGCAATCGATCAATAGTATATAAGCTATTCCCATTGGATTAACATTGCTTATAAATCATAATAAACTCTTCATAAAGGCTAAATATTGATTATCCTCTTGTTCTATGGTTGGATGCTTGTATTTTTTTCCTAAGAACTAGGGTTCGAGTCATGATATCGTTGGCCCTGAAAACAAAAAATATTGTATTATAATTTTCAAGAGGACATCTAACGGTTTGGAATTGAAGATTTTTCGGTTGATTTCACAATAACAGGAGTGAAATTGGGATTCCACTTGAACTTATAGTAATTTATTTTAACATATAGAAAAACAAAAAAGAATTAAAAAGGAGATGTAGTATATATACTTATTTATTCACCCAAAAAAGGAAAAGAGATGTAGCAATACTAATTATGTATAGAATTTGCATAGATGTATGTATTCAACTGTAATGTAACATCCACGTTATATGGTGGGAAGATACTCTCCATAATAATGAAGTCTCCCCCACCTTTATTTTTAATTTATTCTTTAATAAATCAACCGAATGTTTGCCGACACTATAAGCTTCCCATTATTGCTTTTATCATATTCTGTTTTTAATTTAGTATTAAATATAAATTAAATAATTAACTAACACTATACAAAATTACAAATACTACGTGTCTCTACCTTCACTGTTCACTTTGTCGCTTTTAGAATTTTGCACCTAAGCAATCAACAAGCATATTCTCTAATCTCATTCAACACTAATAAAGGTGTTCATAAATACAAAAAAAAAAAAAAATTCAGCACTAATACAAAAAGATACAATCATGTGATTTAGGGATTGTATATATGAAGGTGTTCATAACGTTAATTTGGTTCTTTTTTTTTTTAGGAAATTATTTTTATCGTTTAATACAAAAGGTTAATACTCCTATTAAGTATTAACTGAGAAAAGCACAGCATACCTAATTGTTACTTAAAATTTAAAATCTCACTTGACATTTTTTGTTTGTAATTTACTCAATAAAACTTAGCCAAGCACCCAAGTCTTTGTCTCAATATTTAGATAATCATTCATTTACGATTTTTTATATATCTATTTTATCGTTACAATTTTTTTAATTTTCTTTTTTGCAAATATCGTCCCATTTTTGTATATTTTTCAGGGATGACATAAGTTGAACGAACTACTCCATCAATCATCGCTAGTGGAACTTTTTTTCTCATTCTATTTTGCTGCCTTTGAAAGAAAATGTTTAATAATTAGTCAAATTGAAATATTGATGTCGAATCGAAAAAGTTGAAAGTTTAACACTTAGGAATTAGGATCATTATTATCTCATATATAGTTTGTAATAATAGGTTTGGCATATGAAAATTTGTATATTTAACGCTTTTATAATTCTATCTAAAATCGAATTGTCAAGCTCAACTTCCCTATTTATATTTATTTTTAGATTAATATTTCTACTACAATGGAGTATGAAATAAAATAAAATTATTTTTATTATTATACTTAGTAATTTCTTGCACAGAGTCGGGGCTTAAAGTTTTACGTTCAAAGAGAAAGAGTCGTCGAGTCAGGCCTCTGAGTCTGACCTCTCCATGTGGAGTGTGGACAGGATTGGATTGAAGAGATGAGCTGGAGCTTAACCAAATTCCACTTTGGTAAAATTGGAAGAAAATTTCCATACTTTGCGTCTGTTTTCCGTTTTCGGTTGGGTTCTCAATTTTTTCCGACTTCCCAAACAGTAGTAGACAATTATATTAGATTTCTAGAAGCCCAATTTGAGTGTGGAACAAAGTGAGCACAACACAACGGCGCGAATGGGCTGATTCTTCATATGTTGGGGTCCAAACGGCATCTTTTTTGGGCCAAGCCCAAGGTCATAGCCACAAAACCAAAACCTGCTTCTAGTGTTTTAAATCCAAAGCTCCATCACAGTTTTATTTTAATCCAACCATCATCTGGAGCATTTTCCATTTAACTTGGCCACCATTACCTTCAATATTTCCAGAACCAGGTTTTTAATTGTTTTTCTGGAAATATTATCACAGTATTGAAGGTAATGGTGGGTATGCCTAATTGTTTTCATCACAGTATGAGTATCTATCACATTTGGTTCCTTTCCTATTATGATTTATGAATGGCCTCATTTCGTTCCTTCCATATATTCCAATAGAGAAAAGCTATATACATGAACATGAAGTCCTTTTTCTCTTTCTTAAGACCTCTCATTTCAAATTAACATGCTATTCAGCCACTCTGACTCATCAAAGATAGTAATTGCATATATAGGTCCAAACGGCATTGGAATAATTATATTGTAGCTTTTTTTGGGCACACATGAAACATATAAACTTAATTTTAACTAGCATATATATATAGTATAGTTTATAATTATAATTCTTACCTAATTAATGCTAACAGGGCTTAATGAGAAATTATATGATGTATATATATAATTCATAAACTGTCACTTTACAAAAGTGTTTACAAAAATAACACATAATTGTACACGACCATATTAAACTCAAATTAAGCTCTATAGCCCCGGGGATAAACCATACCCATCTCATCCGCCTTCAAAACTCCACAAACTTGGTATGGAGGATCACGGTAAATAATGTTGCATTGTGCACCAAGTTCAGTCCCCAATTTCGAAAGTTTATCGGCGGCAAAATTCCCTTCCCGCAACGTATGTCGAATAGAGCATTGCCCCCACTCCCACCTCAATATTTCTTTAATCTCTACAATAATTGCTCCCAATTGACCATGCTGATCCTCAGCCTCAACGTCCGCAAGAAGCTCCAAAACGGCCGATGAATCTACTTCACATATTATATTGCGATACCCTTGGCGCCATGCGAGGAGCATTCCCAATCTCAACGCTTGGAATTCTGCTACTACACTAGAACACACGCCAAGATGGGCAGCAAACCCTACCAGCCATTTACCCTTGGAGTCTCTCAGCAGACCTCCTGCACCGGCGATGCCGGGGTTTCCACGAGCAGCGCCGTCTGTGTTGAGTTTGATGACTCCCGCAGATGGTGGATTCCACCCAATCAATCTTGTCGAGGAGGATGGCGATGTTGTTGGGAACGGTGGATTATTCCGGCCAATTGAGAGGAATGACGATGTCATCTGGAACGGCGATGTTGTTGGAAACGGTGGATTCCGGCCAATCCAGAGGAATGACGATGGCGGCGTCTGGAACGGTGATATTGTCTGCAACTGCATCATCTTTCAGGCCCTCCACTCCGGGTTGCAATTAATGATAGAAGGTTTTCTTAGGTATATAATTATATATTGAAGGATTTCTTGGAGAGGTTTAGGATGAACGAGTGCGCAGCTCATATATATATATATATATGTAAGGGTACCGTATAACAGAAGTCTTCTAATAAATTTGGAACTTCTATTCCGACTGGGGCACTAGCACTTGATCAAAGGTGGAAGCTTCCAAAATCAAAGCATTAAATCCACCACACTTAGAGTAAAATAATCTTGGATTTTTGGTCATATTAAGGTGGGCAAACCAGTAATTTTCATATTAATAATGGGTTATTTATTAAATAATCCTTAGAATTATATATTTTATGCTATTTAGTCTTTCTGTAATTTTTATTTTATACGATTTAACCCTTCAGCTTAATTGTTTTAGAAAATACCTCAAACAGTTTTATTTTTTGCGATTTAATCCATCATACATTTTATTTTATACACTCATATTTCAACTACATTTCTATTATCTTTTTAATATTTATCCCTTATTAATACTCTTCAAATATGATCTAAAATATTTAGTGCCGCATATATTTAAAGCTCAAGCCCAATAGATTATAGAGAGGATGCCACATCACTCATCCTTTTTTTTTTTCAAAGTGTGGGTAATGGATTATTGATCAAATAGTCCTCAAGTTTTTCTATTTTATGCTATTTAATTCTTTTATAATTTCTACTTTACTTAATTTAACCCTTCAACTTTATTTTTTATATAAAATCTATACTTCTATTCTCTATATATTTAAACGTCAGGCCAATAGATCATGGACAGGGTGCCACGTCAGTCCCATTTTTCAAAGTGTGAACAATGGATTATTTACCAAATAGTCCTCAAGTTTTTTTATTTTATGCTATTTAGTCATTTAAATTTATATCTTACTTGATTTAATCCTTCAACTTTATTTTTTAGATAAAATTTCTCGACTATTTTTATTCTTTGTGATTTAGTCCCTCATAAAATTTATTTCATACAATTCAATCTTTCATTTTTATTTTTTTATTATCTTCTTGCTATTTTTCTTTCGCTCATTAATATTTTAAATATAATCTAAAATATCTGATGTTACAATAAAGCAAGACGGGTTTTTGTCATATATATATAATATAAAATATTCCCAAACAATATATAAAAAGATAATATATAAAATATTGTATCTAAGTAAAATATCCGGATAGATACTTACATACCCATATAAAAAGAAATACATGTTCTATAATATATAAATTTATGGTGAGGTGAAATATTTCACTGAAAAAATAATAAAAATAAGATATATATCTTTTTCTTTTTTCATGTTTTTTTTTCATTATAATTAACTTCTCTGATATCTCTATTACCTTTTAAAACAATTTTTAAAACGATTTTCATGTTATGTTTTCAAATCATTATGATAAATTAATTTACATCTACAAAGTCATTCATGAATCATGATTGATATATCTAAGTAATTTCTTTCATTTTGTTCCAATTATATGTCGCTTGCGTTTTTTTTTTGTTTATTAATCCTACACCCACAAAATGAGGAATTGGAGGAAATTAAGCGTGAGTTTCTTTATAGATATGCAAGTATAAAAAATGATACGGAAGAAAGAGATGGAGTGAAGGAGAGTTTTTCACAGTTGTATGTATGTATGTATAAGGGTCCAATTTTCCTTACAAATTTGAAATTCCTGCCGGGGAATTCTGGGATGGGGCGCGCGGGTATGTAGTCGGCTATTGATATGCTTAGTTCATATATATACGACTGGAACTGAATTGATATAAGTAGGTAAGGTGGAAGCTTTGAAAAAAAAAAAAAGGTAAGGTGGAAGCTTCGTAAGAATCGTAGCTTAATTTAAGGTCCGATTTTTGTCCGGACAATTTATATGGGTCTTCCAATATTAAAACAAGATCATATTCGTTAAATTCATTGACTAGTGCAAGGACTTTTTAAGTGTGTATTATAAGATGTGTCTTTATCCATCCCTCTAAAAATACTCACACCATACATAACATCATGTGTTACATTGAAAATTAAAATCAAACTTTTTTTTCCACCTTGCACCCGATTGACCCGTTGACAATATTAACAATAGATAAATATTTTCTGGGATTTTTAAGTCATTTCTCTTATGAATTTTGTTGTCAAGGATTTTTTTTTTGTTCTGCACATGTCGTAAATTTCTATATCAGATTTGTGCTAGTTCATTTTTATGTTAAAAAAAATGCATGAGTCTATTCCTTTCCCATCATACCAATTGCAAATAGATATGGTCTAAAATGAATCGAAATATATTTGGGTTATAGACATATATCATTAATCAATTCATATCAGTTTTGCGCTACGTCAATTTTATGTTAAAAAAATGCCTCTTGGACCTTTTCCAATCGTACCAATTGTTGCACGGTCCAAAATCAATACAATCCCAATGAATTACTCATTTTTTTTAGAAAACTAAACAATGTTTTGTCACAAATTTGACCTTATATCATTGTTTAGCCTTTTTCTCTCGAAAATTGTACATAATATAAACTAGCTTTGAGAATCATATTCGTACCAATAATGTACGGGTATAGGAACATACTATAAATTTTCAAGTTTTATTTTGTATTTTAATTAACCGGAATTCTTACGAAATGTTTGATCTTACAATTAGAAGGCAAAATTGAGAGATACGATGGATTAGAAAGTTGAACATAATATACATACTTATAATTTATATTGATTATATATAAGTAAGAACAAAAAGTGAAAGAAGGAAAGACATTATTTAATTTGTTTTCCCACAATATATATATAGCTAGGTAGGACTAAATTTTTGGTGGAGTAGGTTGCACAAGTTTTCTAAGGTTTTCAATGATCATAACCAGCTTGGTATTAAGCCGATTCACAAAGCACTTGGGAAGCCATCCTGCTGGGTCTAGCTGCAAAAGTAGAACATATCATCAAATACTAGCATTTGCAAATTAAATTAAAATTTGGCTTAATATCCATTTCGGCGCTCAAGCTAATTAACATAGACCTCAAAGCTGATGTGACATAATGTGACAAGTTCACGTGTCAATGTTTGAGTTAACCACATTAGTGTCAAGAACAACATATAATAAAGTTGGAGGGCCAAAGTGTCGATTCTTGAATAATTCGAGCTCCAAAATGGGCATTTAAAGCCATTAAAATTTGGAAAAAAGCACGATTTAGTGTCTACTATACTCATGAGTACTGAATACTAGTATAACTTATGTCTGAAGTCAGAATGTTACTGAAAAAGTAGATGACATGTTATTAAAAGCTTTTCTGCATTTTGAAGTTATGAATTTTGCAACCCATGATTACTAAAGTAGAGTTTTAAATGTAATTCAATATGATCTAAAGTTTCAGTCAGAAGTCACATCCTTAAAGTTTACTGCAGAAGAGCAAAACATTAAATTACCTGAACAACGTAAGTAACAATACATGAGTTTATGTCTTCAAGCTTTTCCACAACCCATCCTGACTGCAACAACAATCCCCTGATTGCATCATTTTGCTTTGGATGCAATCCAGCAGCAATTTCCTTTGGCAGTGAGGCCACTGCTACAACCTGCAAATTCACCATTATTATGATCATTATATCACTAAAAGAACCTTTTTTTTTTATTAAGAATTGGATTGTTTTGCATTACCAAAGTGCCATCTTCCATGGTTTCGCGTCGTTCGTAGACTATGAATTCTCTTTTTCTGAAAAGAGGCTTTGAGTTTTCTCCAAACCTAAGACGAATTATGCTCAAGTTATCTTCAAGATCTTTTATGTATCTTGCTTCTACCAGGTCAGAGTCCCATTGCTGTTCCACAAACAAAACAAAAACGACATAGCATTGGTAAGTATATGGGAAAAAAGACGAACATGTTGTTTTCTGCATTAAATTTTGATCTTACTGGGAAACAGAAACTCAACCACATAAATTAAAGAATATCCCAATCAACAGCTAATATTGCTGGAGACAGAACAAAAACTTTGTTGTCCAGGCATAATCTCCACAGAAAATTGTACATTAATTTGATGATAAAATTGTGAAGATAAAAAAAGAATACGTAATAATTTATACCTTGGCAGCATCTATAGCATTAGCAACGGTGATGAATTGTTCAGGAGAAACAGATCTAAGCAACCATCGACTTCTGAAAATATGAAGAGATCCAGACCTTCGTTTTGATATCTCTACTTCATTCTCAAGGGTCACAACTTTCCATCCATCGTTTCCATTAATCCCAAACTTCTTTGATTCTGAATCAGAAGCTGACAATAACAGTTCCTGTATACAGCTCTCGCTTGCAAATTGGACGTACCTTCTTAGCGAGTCCTCGCTTATGGACCTACAATAATTTCCAGAACCAAAACAAAAACATTATGATTTTCCTTGTACTTGATGTTGCCCGTAATCGAATCCTAGTCACTGGAACTACGAGTCGGGGGGAAAGGGTGAGAGAATTTCTTACCATGACTGGCTACAAGCTGCTGGGCTGTTCATTTCAAGGTTTCCAATAATCCGTTTCACTTGAAAGAAATCAGAAAGTGAAGGAGGATATATATGTATATATGTATGTAACTATGTAACTATGTATATATATAGGTATATGGAAAAAAGGGTTAATAAGGCACAAACCAAAGAGTGTAAAATAATGGGAAGTGGGGTGAGGTGATTGATGCACATGGAAATGCCAGAAGAAGCTCCATGATTAAAAACTGCACTGTCTTTCTCTCTCTCTGTCTCTCAAAATAGATAAAAGATAGATTCTTTAGTTACAAAAAAGGAACAAGAAGCAAAGGTAGGGAAGATGATGCACATGGAGTGTTGGTAGCTTTTGGAGAAAACAACAGATAGAAATGAGAGCAAGAGACTAAGTAATAAGAATCAAAGGCAGAGAGACTTAATAAGCTTAATAAAAAGGCTTTGAAACTCAAATAGATTATCTTAACTTGCCTGGTTATGGGTGACATGGTGGCTCTATTTAAATCACCCTCTTTCAGTCATGAGGTCCCCAATCACGTGCCTCACCCAAGTTTTCTAACTTAGCCATATAAATACAACAGTATTTACATATCAGAGTAGTGGACAAAATACTTGTCCCAAGCTGTGCAACTAAAACCATATATTACACTTTTCAACATCCAATCTCTCTGGATCTTTTCTACTGTTGATGCTCTGTTTCTTTTGTTTCCACTAGCAAAAAAACATGCTTAGATAGCAACATAAACAGAATTTTGGTAAAGAATATGCACAAATAATGTAAATTTTATTTAGTTTTTGGTACAGGATTAAATTTTTTTATTTGTCATAAGTGTGTCATTAATGATTGTTTATGATTTCTTTTGTTTATGCTAATTACAACAAGAAATGAAAGACAACTCTATCTAGGATTAAATTAATCAAGTTGCTTTTGAACAAGAAGATAGTTGTAATTATACTTTGTTATAACTTATCACAATGAAACAATAATAGAAGCTTTAGGCACAAAACTTCTGATTGCATCCATGCTTTACCTACAGCTAAATAAACCTAAACTAGTATAAACTATAAACCTTCCAACTGTTTTGAGAGACAGAAGATAAAAAAAGAAGAAAGAGACTTAATTTCTAAGACTCTGATGGTTGTTGCTGCTGCTTCAGGAAGCCTTTGGCTTGCAGACTCTCCACAGTCTCTCGGACGGCTTCTTCAACTGGGGTGAAGATTAGACCTAGCTCAATTAATCGCTTTGCTGCATCTTTGCAAGAAACTAACCCGGGTTGTGTTTCTCCGGTAAACCTGAAAGTTACTTATGTTAAATTTTGCACCACAATAGAACAGATAAAGAATACTATTGTTTAGAAAATATGAACAATTAATGAAAAAAAAAGACAACCTGGCAAAAAGAAAACCTGTTAATCTTAAAATTGGCCCTAATATCAGTTTCTTATGGATTAATGGATTCTCATTTTCACTTTGTTTGTGAAAAGCAAAAAATAAGGGTTAATCTGTTTCCTTCTTAGATGCCTCAGCCAACTAATAACCAGCTCTCATTAGCATTAATAAGTGAAAGAACTTGATTTAAACATTGTAGTTTATGAAGTAAAAAATCTTCAATTATTGGCAAATTAACAAGATAAAACCCTCCAACAGGGGGCTTATTCGCCAAATCAACTAAGTCTCCTGAAACAAGTAGAAGTTGGTAATATAATCTTCTCTGCCATAAGAACCACATGTGGACAGTGGACACTGCCTAAGGGCTAAAATATTGAGAATATAACCTCAATCAGTATTTTGTGCAGAAAGAAGTAAATAACTCAAAAAAGCTTAAACAACTTTTTATTTTAAATTTCTTAACTATGCTAGTTTATGAGATTATAATCCTTTAAAAAAAGAATCAACCAATCATGAAAATCTTACACTCTATATGAATGTGGACATAGCAGATCATAAAGCATTGGTTGGACCAAATACAAAGCATCTGATACAGATGAACATGGCTTATATATAAAGAATCTACAGCCATTACCATCAATAACAAAGTGGAGGTCCCAAGGACCACGTTAATGAAAGTGGTCACTTGATAAAAGCCAACTCTCATGAAAAGTGATCAAGAGGTTCTTCCGATCACAAAATCATATTAGGAACAGAAGTAAAAAAATATCATCATTGAGACCAAGAATCAAAATCCCAATGAGAGAAGTTTCTCAACTTTCTACAGGGGATCCACCATAACTATACAATGATAAAACAGGATAAGGCAATAGGACACCTAAGCCATTTGAGGAGCCTAACAAGTATCAATGGAAGTAATAAAGTTAACTTCACTTCCACCTTTACACCTCATTGACACATGAAATGTAATTATGACATTATCTTCCAGAATCATCAAATTATCTGCTTAAATTGCCTAGTATACTATTTTTCTAATCAACGTTCACACTATCTGGTTTTCACTTTTCACTAACATGAATTCCTAAAATTAGACAATGCCAGAAAGCAACCAGAATTATGATAATACCTGTGGACAGGATACTGGGGGAAGAGCTGGGAAACAGTTTCAGCGAAATTTCCAAACTGATAGATGCCATTGGTGCAAAGATATCTACCAGAAGCAGCAGGGGACTCGAGCAACAAAATCTGAGCCTTGGCGACATCTTTAACATGCACAGCTCCTAACCAATGGTACTCCTGGGTACCTTTGGAGCCTTGCAACAATTGCAACAACACAGCGCAGCTGGCATTCAAGTTGGGTTGCAAGAGAGGGCCTAAACATGTTGCTGGGTTTATAGCCACAACATCCATCCCATGCTTCTCTGCAAATTCCCATGCTGTTTTCTCTGCCATCGTCTTCGAAACTGGATACCATTTCTGTCGACTCTTACAGTATTCCAAGTCAGTCCATGATGTCTCATCGAAGGCCCCGTTGGTTTCGGGATTCCAGTTTGGGTTTGGCACGATCGCAGATATAGATGAAGTGATAACCACGCGCCTGACTTTCGCTGCTCTGGCAGCCTCCAGCACGTTGAGAGTGCCCTGGACGGCTGGCCTCACCAGTTCCTTGTCTGGGTCTTTGGGATCCTCCAGGCTACATGGTGATGCCACGTGGAACACTCCCTGGCAACCGTCCACGGCCTTGGCCACGGCACTGGAGTCCAAAATGTCTGCCTCGTAGATTTGTAGATTCACGCTTGGGGAATTGGCGCCAGGCAGAGAGAACAAGTGGGTAGGGTCGGAGCCTGGGTAAATCGAGGCGTGGATGTTGGTGTAGCCGTTTTCCAGGAGGGTTCGAACCAGCCATGAGCCTATGAACCCATTGGCTCCGGTCACACACACCGCTTCTTTTGGGTTTGGTCCTGCCGCCATTGCTTTTGTTCTTTGCTTACTCGATCTTGTTGCTCCCAACTCAACATATAAATAAGCTCAAGACCCAAAATGGATTGAAATTATCCAAATAGTTCAGGATAATAATAATGTTATTAGGATGATAACAAATTATCCTGATTTGACAGTAATTTTAGCAGATGGCACGGTTCATCTAAAGTTTGAGTCTGAATTGAAGTGGACTTACGATCGAATGTTTAACATTTTTTAAGGAGTAAAAAAAATGTTTATAAGGACCCATGTAAATTTTGTGAGAATATTTGTGACAATGAATTATCCAAAGCAGATTGATATATATCTTAGTATGGGAATTAGCCATTGACCTAACTTTTGGGTAGATGAAGTTTAATGGAATTTGACATCTTTGTAATCAAATTCTTGTTTTACCTATATATTTACATATAAAGAATTCATTCACAAAAAGAATTTCTTCTAATTACAGTTTCATCATAACATGCAACAACCAAGAAAAAAGATCCCATAAAAGTAGCCAAAAACAACAAGCAACTCTGTCACCACCAAGTTCATTGCTTATAAAACAAATGAAAGCAAAACTATAATACTATAAAAAGAAGGAAAATGTTGTAAATGAACCTCATTGGGGCTCTACTTTGGAGGTTGGGAATCCCCCACTGTAAGCAAAAGACTCATCTGAGTATGGATGAAGAGGAACTCCCTTAGTTGCTTCCTCATAAGTTGCAGAACTTGATGCTGATTCTGCATTTGGATTCATGCCAGCCATATGCATTATGTTTTCAATCTCTTTTACAACTTCACCCATTGTAGGCCGGTCAACAGCTGATTCTTCGACACAACTCATTGCTAAGTCCACAAACTTTTCCAAGCCTTTGGGTGGTGCAGCAAAGCCAATGGTTGAGTCAAGCATCTCTTGGAGATTGTATAAACTTTTGGTTTTATCCATGGCCACTCTTATCTCTCTTACAATATATTTGCCTCGTTCTATTGGTCGTCTTGCAGTTATTATCTCCAAAAGCAACACTCCAAAGCTATAAACATCACTCTTCTCAGTCAGCTGCTGGGTCATATAATATTCAGGATCTAAATAACCCTACAACAAGAAGAAATCAATCATTGTTAGGACAGCAAATTCTATTAGCATTACAAAGGAAGTCAGAATTTGTCCAGAAAAATATTATGTTTCATGTACTAATCAAATTTATCAACAAAATGGATGGGGTGGCGGAGGAGGGGGGAAAGAAGAACTTACCATTGTACCTTTCACTTGAGTAGTAACATGCCCCTTTTCACTGTCACCCATTGGTTTTGAGAGGCCAAAATCGGCAACCTTAGCATTTAAGCGATCGTCTAATAATATGTTTGTGGACTTGATGTCCCTATGAATAATGGGAGGATTTGCAAGCTCATGAAGGTATTGCAGACCTCTAGCTGCACCAAGGGCTATTTTAAGTCGCCTGCTCCAGTCCAGTCTGATACCCGACTTACCTGCACAATTAGCATGTTATTTTTCAAAGTAGCAAAACATGAGTGAAGTAAGCAATAAAATGGAAGATTAACAAGTGAAATCATTTGTAAGTAATGGTGATAAATGCTTTCAAGTGGTGAGCTCATAATGTGAAACTCATTGCAAGGAAGGTCTTTTACAGGACTTGAGAGTGATAGAATGGTTGGAAAGTTGAAACTTAAGAAGCAGTGGAGCCATAATTTTAAGTTCTCTTCCTCCTAAGGACTGGCATTGTAGTATAGGCTCATCAAAATATTTCATTTCTTGGTGCAGTTAAGGGCAGTGTCAAGTAATTTGATCAGGTAGTGAAGAACTATAAAATGCCATTTAATTATTGATAATGTAGCCTTCAAAAAAAATTATTGATAATGTAACTTATTTTGGATTAATAAAGCCAGGAATAAGAGGAAGTACCTGACAGACTATCACTTAGAGATCCATTAGGAACATACTCATATATTAGCATTTGTTCACCTCGGTCAAAGCAAAATCCCAATAAACTGACAACATTTTTATGATGAACCCTTGATAGAAGCTCAATCTCTGTTTTGAATTCGAGCCCACCCTGCATAGATCCTTGCTGAGCTCGTTTGATGGCAATGAGCTCCCCAGTGGGTAGAGTTCCTCTATATACCTGCAATTAAAGAAATTCAGAATCATACAGAGTTATGGGGCCAAGGGTCCGTAGGGATGCATGTTTTTGGCAAGCACACATATGCATATACAAGCAATAGAGAATAAAAATAGAGATTACCTTTCCATATCCCCCCGATCCAATATCATTGGCATCTGAAAAATTGTTTGTGTATTTCTTAAGCTCCTCAAAAGAGAAAGCTCTAGCTCCTTTCAACTGAGGTATGCTACCACTGCTCTTCTTAGGATCCCAGTTTGCTGTGTTTTTACAGTAGAGAATCAGTCATAAACCCCAGATATTACAACCAACTGGAAGAGGCTGACTATGAAATACTTATCATACCAAAAGGATTGCTCTTATTGGTTGCCACTTCTGCTCTCTTTTTCTGACGATATGCATAAATCCCAGCAAGCACTAATAGTAGAAAAAGCACCGAACCACCAGCTGCTGCTCCTACTATGATGCCAACGCTTGTTTTTTTTGACTTTCTAGGATCATCTAGATAAGAACACATGCAAAGAAAAAGATGAATATGAATAACAGACAATTTTGCATATTCATTTTAGTTCTATTGTATCATGTTATGAGCATTACCAGAAAAGTTCTCGTAAAGGTCGCCCTGAAAAACATATGGTCCAAAGAAATCTTTAGGAGGCTTGTAAGTCTGGTTGCTAAATACAAATGCGATCATAGAAATTGCTGTTCTGTTGAAACTATCTTGGCCATATGGAAATACTCTAAGGTTCAATAGAAGATATTCAAATTCATCCATTCTTGGATTACTTAGAGAAACAGAATCAACAGGAATTTGATGGGACTGGAAAAACTGCATCAAAGATTGCTCAAGAGCTACATATGAACTTGAGTTTCCCAAGTTTGAGAACAAAAGGCCTCTAAATTGGAATGTTCCTGTATATGGATGTGCACATCTGCATGTAGGACTGGAAACTTGACCTGAACTGCATGAAGCAGGCAGACAGTTCTTTGAAGGGGTTGAATATAGAGGTGAGGAATTTGGTTGGGGAAGCGTGCAGTAAGGCTCTGTTGTCCCTGTTTCCTCACATACTGGGTTGCCCGCAAGTCTGCCGATGTTGGAATAAGGAACTTCAGTAGTTTTTACATAAGTTAACAATATTAGAGATTAACTAGATGTATCTGCAGGCAATTTTAACTGACAGGAGTAGGAGAACACAACCAGCTACTTATCACAACTGAACAAGAAAAAGAAAAAAAAAAAAAACTCAGACAAATGATTAGAGATTTTTTGCTTACATTAGGTCAAAGCTGTATGTTCCAGCAGTATCATTTAACTCAGAAATGGAATTGCTCTGCAAGTCGATGAGTTTCAGCAGGGTGCTAAAGCCTGGCTCAATATCAAAGGTGCCATTAAGTCCGTTGTGTTTTAGTACCCTGTCAATATAACAGCAGAACGGGGCAAAATCCAACTGTCATTTCCATTTTCCAGATTGTTACAATTAGGTGACATATTTTCTTGTGATCCTCATTATCCAGTATAATTGGTGCTACAAAAAAGTCAAGCTAACTCACACAGTCTGCAAATGTGGAAGCTTAAAGAATTCAGCAGGAACTTCACCTTGAACTTGAGTATTTTCCATCATTCTGCCATTCAAATAAAAGATTATTATCCTTAACAGAAAACTAGCTGTTAGAGAAGATATACTGACAGAAATACATGTGTATGCACATATATGTTGAGAGAGGCATACAGTTAAAACAAAGATTTTCAGATCATATTATATCCAGGGTTAGTTCTATAACACTATAATCCCCAGGCTAGCTAATATCATTTTAGAGAAAGGTGAAAAGTCAATAACATAGCTGTAAGAACAGTTACATCACTGTAGGGAAAGATGTAGCTTATGATATTAGAGGATGCTTAGTCTGGACTATATTTAATGAAAAAAGAACTTCAATTCTACACTTGAAAACAGATATTTCAATGTTCAGTTCAATTTCACATGAGAGAGAGAGAGAGAGAGAGAGAGAGAGAGAGAGAGAGAGAGAGAAGAAG
>AWWV01011828.1:0-14440 GCA_001974805.1 Corchorus capsularis | reverse complement strand
GAGAGAGAGAGAGGAAAATACAATGTTGTTAAGGACGGCAGGGTTGGAAACCAGGAAGGAACATCTGATGATGCAAAACTGTTATTGCTCAAGTATCTGCACAATCATTAAGAGAACAAAGTTAGTGATGACAATAAATTGGGTGTGGGTACTAAATGAGATACCTATGATAAGCATAAGCAGCACTTTACTGGGAAAGACAAAAATACACAAGGAACAAGAATACGTAAGCAGGGATGACAGAGTGTGATTTAAGCAGAGAAGACTTGAGAATCAATATATTATAGGTAAAGCCTTTGTCACTTACAAGGTGTTCAAACTGCTCATGCCAGTAAGGTCAGGTAGAGGGCCAGTGAATTTGTTGTTGGACAAAAACCTAAAAGTCAACAAGTAAAGCCCTTAAGTAAGAGAGGAAAAAAGTTCCCTTCACTCTTAGTAGAAGACTATTAGTCTTTTCCATTCATAGCTTACAGATCATGAAGACTTGTCAGATTGTTGAGGTTCGATGGAAGACGCCCATTTAGTAAATTGCTGTCAAAGCGTCTGTAGCCAACCAATAAATTCATCCATCATCATAAAAAAAAATCATGCAGAAATTTACTTCTAGCAAAATCATCATCATGAATTAGCTTGAGTAATGAATCAAGATACTCACACCACCTCCAGAGTTTTCACAAGTCCAAGGGTGGAAGGAAGAGGTCCAGTAAGTTGGTTGCTTTCAAATAGCCTGGCAGAGAAATAAAGGAAAAAGAAATGTTTAAACTTTATATTTACACAAATTCATGCCATTATTCTTGAAATTCATCACATCAAAGCAAAGATCACTCAGGAAGAACTTGCACACAAATTTGCAATTTCTTTAACTAAAAGTAATAGTGAGCATAAGAGTTCAGTCTCTTTCTTTCTCTCTTGAGAAGTGATGGCGTGAAATACAAAGACGAAACACCCTTTTATAGAGGCTGTTAAAAGGTTGACAGAGAAAAGTTCCTAGAGGAAGCTTGTTATACAGATACAACTTCTATAGTTCAGAATGCAGTTTGTCTTTTGTAAAGCACCGTCTAAGTAACTCTATTTAAAAATATATTGCAAAACCTACTTGAAGAAAGCTCAATGGAACTTACACATGTATCAGAGTCATTTTTGAGTTGAATAGTTGAGATGGAACAGTTCCAGAGAGTTTATTCTTCCCAAAATGGCTGTAAAAGACGACGGACATCATCAATATAAGGAAAAGAGAATCATTGCAGGAAAAGGATCAAAATAGACTTAAACTATAAAGAAGTTTTCCGTACAAGTGTCCAGCATTAAGCAGCATGTCAAGCCCTGGCGTAGAACCATCCGAAACTGGAATTGGTCCTTCAAGTTGGTTATCGGCCATATCTAACCAATACAGATTTGATAAATTACCAACGGTTGGTGGAATGCGTCCAGTGAAGGCATTAGAATTTAGGGATCTGTGGGGCACGTAGGCCAGAATGAAAAAACTCTGATTAAAAGAGGTAAAAGAATAACAGTAATAGATACTGAAGCCATAACATTATGCAATTACTGGATGCAACTCTAATGCCCTTCATTAAATAGTGGCAAATCACCAAATTTCACATGGAATTGCATGGTTGTAAGTCACTGCAGAGTAATAAGTGTTAAAGGTCAAATTCTTACAAGAATTTCAGCAGCCCTAGAGATCCTATTGTGCCAGGAATTGGACCATTGAAACCACAACCAACCAAGATTCTGCAATGTATATAAGAAAAGAGGTCATTAACATAATTGCAAGGAACAAACTTGCTTCCAATGGATGCTTTGGCAAAAAGTAGATCTCCTTACAAGTTTGTTAGCTTCTTTAAGTTCCCAATCGATGCTGGAAGAGGTCCTGTAAGACCTTTATTGTAAGATAGATCCCTGAAAAGAAGCCAAATAAGAGATGCCACAATAATTATGGTAGCTATTGCCTATAACTACTTTATAAAAATGAATATGTTATTCACTGAAAAGAATTTTGAGAAACAAATACAATCTATATTTGTAGGTGGAAACGCATTACTATGGTCCTCATATTCAGAAAGCAAAGCTAGATACCTGAACATTGAAGTCTCCCGAGAACAATGAGCAAAATATATAATATATATATAGACACACACACACAAGAAGGAGGAGGAGATAAACAAGTGCTGTAAGACTAAAAAACCTAGCATTTATACAATGAAAATAAATGACAGAAAAAGAAGGATGATTCAGACAAAGTAGTTGCAAAATGTCATCAAGGAAGAATGGAGGCACACAGTGGGCAAAAGGACTTACAGCTGCTGTAACTCAGATAAGGCTGAAATATCTCCTGACAGGTCTCCTTCTAAGTTCATATTTGGCAATATTCTGAAATAGATAAATGTTAAATAAAATCCCAAAGCTGGAAGAACCAAACTAATCAATGTTTCATGAGCATTAAGCGAGAAGCAACAACTTACATTGAGGTCACACGTGAACCAGTGCACCCAATCCCAACCCAGCCATCACCACAAGGGTCTGCACTTCCCCAACCAGGAGGTGCACTTTTCCAGTCAGCTGCGAGAGATTTTAGAGCAGCAGCTGCAGAAAAATTGGAGAAAAGATTCCTTGATCAATTTCCAAAGCCGAATTCTCAGGTAGCATTTCCAAATCATTCAAAATATATTCTCATGGAAGGATTACAAATAGATTACAAAATATATTTTCCAAATCATTCAAAATATATGAGTGAATTTCAGGCACCTTCTGATAGTGTGTTTCTTCAAAAGGATTGACCCATGACCAATAACTAACAGCTACAAGTAGTCAAGATGACAAGAACATCCTGATGAATTTAGAAGAGTTTCTCTTTCTCATAAGATTTTACTAACATCCAGTCTCATTACCGAGTATGCAAATTCATATTTGCATAGACTGGAAGAATTATATTTTTGTATTCAGAAAAATATGGGTAGTAACATATTCTCATCAGCTGATCTTAACCAATGATATACATTTTACATGTAAGAAAAAGCAATTTTCAAGTGCATCTCATCCTTGCAATAAGTTAGGAAACTTTAAATAGAACTCTGATAATCAATTATATTTTTCCCCAAAGTAAAGCTAAAGAAGAACAAAATCATAGTATAAGTAAAGAAGATAAATAATAATTAGAGGCAAACTTACAATCACCAGCATCAGTCACGGCTGCTATAATAGAAACTTGAACAAAAACAACTAGCAAAAGTAACCAAATGGCTGAACCCATTTATGAGATAAACCAAAGGCTTCAGAGTTCAGAGCTGAAGACCTAACAACTATTTTGCCTCTGCTTCTAATTTTGCATAAAGCACAAAACCCATTTGACATCAACTAGCAACCAAAGCGGTAGAAAGCATCAAACTTAAGAGTTCCAGCCGCAAATTCCTTAAACGTTCAAATATGAAAAAACCAATGTATTACTCAATATCAGGAAGGTATCAGAATTTGCTGTACTTTGAATGGATCTACAAAGTTGGAGAATCCACCTAATAACATTCAATAAAAATGACCACCCAAATTTTGGCCTTTTCTCCTTTCACTCAAAAGAGGCAGACGACGTGAAAGTCAACAATCTTAATATGGATGAGATCATTAAAATGTTATACTTAAGAAGCAGAGATGAGTTGTCAAATTAAATTGCTGGAGCCCCCCTTCAAGTGGTCTCCCTCATGTATTAAAGTAAGAAAGCCAATTCTTGCCCAACAACAAGGGCAAAGGGCATTAAATAAAATGTCAAGGCAAATAGTGACGGCTTCTTAGTGGTGGGTATTTTTGTTTTGTATATTAAGATGAATTTTGAAGGGATTTTTTTTTTTTTCTGCAGTCATAACCATCACAAAGCAGGCAAGAAGTCATTTTCAAAGAACCATTCAACCAAGAAAAATAGGCATAGACATAATAATAGCAATAACAATGAAATAAACTATTTTTAATTCTACAAAAATGAGAGAATCGTATAGGAGGCATCTTACCTACTGCAAATATTTTAACTCATAGCTTTTGAACATTTCAGCCGTTCCCACTTCCATTGGATTCATCGTGTTTGTCTGTTTCCTGCAAATTTTTCATAGTTGTAAAGCAAACAAGTAACCCATTTTTTAAAACATATATAATACAAAAAAGAAGAAATGGGTTTTATACCTTTATGCAAGAAATTGCCATAGGCAACGGCCAACAACGGTAGGCTGAGCTTACAACTTGATATAAAATCATGGAAGTTGGAAAAGTCTTCGAAGCCTTGTGAAGAAACAAAGATTTTTTTAATCTTCTTTGACTTCAAAATCGACATTGACTCCTCTAACCCAACCCTACTAATGCCTCCAGCCTTATATAACATCCATTTTCGATGCCCCATTTGGGAAGAAGATAAAAAAAATCAAAGATTTTGGCAATCATGAGCATAATTTAAAAAAGAAAAAAAATGGTCCTACAAAACAAATTATTCTAAATAAATCAATTTTATTCAGCCAAACAAATTACAAACTCCTTTGAACTGGAATATTCGTAATTTCATAGCATTGGTCTGTTTACAAGGGATTTTTCTTCTATAGTATAGCTTTTAGGAAATTTCATAATCTATTATTATACTATAATAAATTCATATTCTTTATTTTTGTTCTTTGTTGTTCTTCTCTCATGTTCCCACGCTACCAACTCTTTCAGACTGGAATCAAAGGTGAACGTCTGAATGATGAAATTCAGTGAGTCCATCTTATTAATGTATATACATACCATAGAGAGGGTTTATCTTGAATTCCTAATACAAAATTTTATAATATTATGATCTTTATCTTCAATATAATTTATCAATCAACTATTATACTGGTCAAAATCAATAAGAGAAAGTTCAACGTTGGGATAGTTCTGAAAAAAAATAATTATTCATATTCATCCCCAAACGTGTAACGATTTTCTCTTATTTTAGGATATATTCAATTTGGTCAAATTGGGATTAAATGTTATAATACTAGTTTCAACTTGTAGTATAATGAATTCACAAAGAAAAAAAACTTATATATATATATATATATATAGTATAATGATGGTTTATGTCTTAAAAATCTTAATCAAGTTGAGTTTCAAAGAAAATTCCTTTCGTTTGGGAGTTTCACGTAACACTTTTTTTTCCCCTTTCTTGCAGCTTCTTGTGGCCACACACCAGAATTGAGGAAAAATTTTTGGCCTAGCTCAAATGGGCCAGGCCTTAGATACGGATTGAAGACCGGAATGATTGTGGATCCTAATTCCGAAGCCCAAGACTCATCCCAAAGTAGACTACAATCCTCGCCCACCCATTTCCATTTGCAAATTGCAACCTCAAACAGCAATCTGCAAAAGCTGTTATATCAATCTGTAAAATCGAAATGGGACTTTTCAGTTTTTCAATTTTTCAGTAAATTCAAGAACCGAATGTGAGATGAAAACGGAGTTAAAGTCATCCATGGTCTCCCATTGGAGATGAGAGCCATCAGTGTACCAAATTATCACTGCTGCTACCCCGCCATTCTCATGGGGAAGAGCAGCAAGTCCTCTTCTCCTTCTCCCAATAAGGTTTCCCTTCTTTTCTCTCTTTCCTCATGATTTCTATCTGTTTAGATTTCTGGGTTTTGTTTATCATAGCTTGAAGCAAGTTAGAAATTAGAGAACAAGGCAAAGTAGTTTTTGGATTTTGTTAATTTTACCTTTTCTGGACCATTGCCATCCATTTTAGACTGCTTCTGACAAACTTTACCATTTAAGGGTCCTGAATCAGCTGCTCCAAGAATCACATCCAATGTCAAGCAGAGCTTGCAGTTTTTAAAATCATGGAAGGTATGTTGTTAATTTGGTCTGTAAGATATGTACATTGCTCATTTAGTCTCCTTGATCTAATCTGAGGAAAATCTTGCAGGAATATCAAAAGAAAAAATCTAGTGCACCTAAGCCTGCTACTAGTTACAGGAGGAAAAAGGTTCAAAAGGAAAAGCTTCCAGAAGATACTGAGCTTTATCGTGATCCGACGACCACTCTTTATTAGTAAGCACTGTCTAGGTTCTTTCCTTGGTCATTTTGAGTCATTCATCTTTTCAGATTCTTGGTGCTAAAATGGTTTACAGTACTAACCAGGGTTTAGATGACGCAGTCCCTGTCTTGCTCGTTGATGGTTACAATGTATGTTGTTATTGGGCGAAGCTGAAGAAGCATTTTATGAATGGAAGGCTTGATGTAGCTCGCCAAAAACTAATAGATGAACTTATAAGTTTTAGTTTACTAAGAGGTTTGTACTTAGCATCTTAAATTACTTGTCTGAGGTTATGGTTACATTATTTTCCATCTAAAATGTAGCAAAAGTTTAATGTAGGTATATGTACCAATTAGAAAATGATAATTGATCTTACTTTTCTGCTTCAGTAACTTCAATAACCTATCAAGGAATCAGCTTTGTTGAAAGTGTATTACAGCCTTGGATCTGAATATAGAGTTGACTTGATTCATATCAGATGTTTTTGTGTAAAATTCCATTGTTGTTTCTCTGATTGTTAGTGTCCTAACTCTGTTATTTCTTAAATGTTTTCAGAGGTTAAAGTGGTTGTAGTGTTTGATGCCATGATGTCTGGACTTCCTACACACAAGGAAACTTTTATTGGGTACTGTATAACTTTGATTCTGTTATCATCTAATTTAATTCCTTCTTTTTCATCCTTTCAAATTCATAACCAAGACATATTCATATCAATATGTCCAACTTTTATTCTTCTTCTTTCAATAAACAAGAGATATTAACACATGGCTCTAAAACTTGAACTTGAAATCACTGTTTGAAAGAGGTGTTTCTCAGCCATTAACCTCAAGGAATTTCAATTTCATTCGTTTAACTGTTAGCAATCATATATCTCTATTATTGAGCATACTAATAATTTCCCTCTATATTAACGTAAGTCAGGAATTGAGAATGGCCTACCATTTATCTAATATTGGATGTGAAAAGTTAGTGGTTTATATAGTTTTTGCATGAAATGGATCGAACATCTAACACAATGTATTCTTACTGAAGTTAAAGTTTCGCAAACAGGTTAAAAAGGTTATATGAAGAGTCAATGCTTGATATTGATAGTGTCAAGTGCATTCAACTTTCATAATGAGCAACAGGATGCACATTATGTATCTTTTAGTGGAAGCATGGTCTTGAATACTTTATGTTCAACTGTAACTTACTTATTATTGAATTTCCTTGCTGGTGATAATTTCAATACTGATTGGTGATGTTAAAACTTTACAATTTTCAGCATTGATATAGTTTACTCTGGAGAATCTTGTGCTGATGCATGGATTGAAAAGGAGGTAAGACTGTCAACAATCTGAGAATATAGTTTTCTTGTTATGATGCATGTGTAACTATGCATGCTTTGGAATATGTTGAAGAATATCTGGGAAGTCTCATGTATCATATAAAATGCTGCTTCTCTCATATTTTTGTGTTAAGTAGCTCAGCATCTATGTTGCAAACTTTTTGCTTGACGCCTTCTGTATACATCTTTCTACAACATCCAGTGTAATACGTAGATATTGATTTTAAGTGTGGCATCTCATACATATAACAGGTTGTAGCCCTGAGGGAGGACGGATGCCCCAAAGTTTGGGTTGTGACCTCTGATCGATGTCAGCAGGATGCAGCACATGGAGCGGTAAGCATTTGCTTTATGAGAGGAAGTTACTCTGTAGTAGTGGTCATGATATTCTGCCAGGTTATAATCTTCTGATGATTATTTCTGCCAAGCTATAATCCTCTTATGGTAATTTCTACTATTCTGCTCTTAGTATCTTGACAATTGAAATCTGCTTAATACTTGGGATGCCTTAGAACAGTGAGTTGCTGATGTAGCACAGTATTTAAAGGAGATCGAAGAATGAGCAAACTGTAGTAATCACTTTAGCGAGAACACCATCCTATAGGTGACACAAGTTGCATGCCACATCATACTGGGTAAACCTAAGGTTTACCTAGAGTTCTTTGGTAAACCTATCACAGTTTTTACATAAAGGCAGATACTACTCATAAGTAGGAAATCCCTACCATGACCTTTTGTAGTTAGACAGGTGCCTACCACCACCAAACAGGTTGTACTCGGAAGGCTGCCACTTAATTATTTTCCATTCTGACTTTGCTTTGTGGTAATCCAGCATGTGATTTCATGAGCCATATGTTTCACTTCATTTTTCTTGAACAATCAGAAAACAGTGACAGTTACCTTCTGTATTGTTTTTGGCAAGGGTAATCTACTTTGTTGACAATGCTTTAATAATGGTCTATTTTATGTGTTCAGGGAGCCTTTGTTTGGAGCAGCAAGGCGTTGGTTTCTGAGGTGAGGCATATTTAATTCAGTGACATGCTGCATATTATGTATTCCACTCAGATTGGATACCATAATAGATGTATTTATCGGCATGTGGCTCTTAGAAGCCTTTTTTTTTTCCCATGAGTATATTCATGCTGCAGATTATTTATTTATTTTTTATTGTCCAACAGGAAAGTAGCAGAATTTAAATTACAAAATTCAAGTAAAGAGTTTAGTCTTTATATAGAGATAATGCCCTTAACAAGAATTAATTGATAATAGCACCTAGTTGAAGATATTTTTAGTGATAAATAATTAACAAATAATAAATAAAATTTATTTACCCTAGATAACCCTAATTACAGAAGAGAAGTATTGCTTATAAACTGTCTTTTTATTAATTGTTCTCCTATAATTATTTGTTTGTAGATTAAAGCTTCACAGAAGGAGGCTGAGATGATGCTTGAAGAACAAAGGTCTTCTTTGTACTTTACTTTTGGCCTATTTAACTTCACCTTCACAATCTCATTTGGTAACAGTGGTGCCTTCAACTATAAAGGAAACTTTAAAGGTTGTTTAATTCAGGAAAAGAAATGCTTGCCTACTTAAGTAAGATATAAATATACCGGTCAAATGTAGCAAAAGAGCAATGATTGGCTCAAGATCCTGCTTAAGTGTGTGGCTAGTTGAGTGATTCTTTGATGACATGTGCTTTTCATCGTTGATGATACAAAATGAATGTTTTTGATTCATGTTACTTCCTGTTTCAGATCAAGTTCATTTCAAGGTAGACTACTAAAGCACAATCTTGATTCTGAAGTTGTTGATGCTCTTAAGGATCTGAGAAGACAGCTTGCTGAGAAGGAGTCCAAATAGTTATTCTGATTTCGGTGTGTTATTGGTTTGAACTTTGAGCTGTAAATTAAAAAATCAAAAAGGTAATCTTTGTAGATACCTAGGTATGTGCCAAATTCCATATATGCTAAGTAAACTTGTAACTCCTTTCAATGTTATTCTTATTGTATTTTTTACATTTCTATTAGCTAATGCTTCTCATACATGAATCTTGTCCATTCTGATGATATGAATTGAAATGTTCCATACTAGTGTGATTTGCTTCTGGGTGAAGGGTCCTTATGGGCCTTATCTTTTATTGGGCTTTTAGTCTTTTGGGCTCAGGATTTGTAAACTCGTTGTATAGGAGAAACAAAATGCTTAACCTACAAGTGAAAACAAATATTTCTATCTTTCTTTTGGGTTTATCTTTCCCATTCTCAAAAATAACATTGACGTTGTTGAACCAAAAAAAAAAAATGACGAAACTATATGTGCTTTTAAAATATGCCAAGTAATAAGCAAGCAACAAAATACAGAATGTTGTTATTGTATGGAATGCCACTCTGAGTGTTGACTTTGAGATAGAGAATATGATCACAAATCACAAGCTCAGAAAGAAGTACAGAAACCGATGAAAGATCCCTGAAGCCGTCAACTGTTATTGTCTTTTCTTCCATATATTATCAATAAACCTTCTTCTTCTTCTTTTTGGTTCTAAAATGAAAATAAATTAAAATGAAAAAGCAATGGACAAACGTAATTAAAGAGCACCGCAACAGCCAGACTGTCAGTTAGTATCTGGTGCTATTTTCTGTCTGACTCTCTTTTGACCTTTCATTTTTTTTTTTTTTTTGCAACTATTCACGTGTTCTTCCTTCCCATTTTATTATTCATTCATAAGTATTTCATATTATACCTATGCTTCTTTGTTTCTCATATTTATTTACATTTATTATTCATCTTTACTGCATCATCTTATGAAATTGAAATGGCCATAATTCTTGGAGTTTAAAATTGGGAAACAAGGGTATTTGATTTTATGATTGTTTCATGATTGATTTTAATTAAGAGTTAAAAAAAAAAAGCTTTTTTCTTTTCAAAAATTAAGAAAAAGGGGTGATTATATAGCATTGTAAAAACGATTTTCATATGTCTTGGAGATTCATAACCTAAAACACCCACAGCCACCCATTTCATAGGCATAATATAAAATGCAATTATATATACTTTGTTTAATCTTTCTTAAGCTTGCACGTTTTTTGTACACTTTCACTTAGCTAATTAGGATTAGTAAGTCTATATATTAACCATTTCATATTCCTGTTTGCACGTGAGGGAGCGTTGTTAATTAGGAACTTTAATACTAATAGTTAGGTTAGGTCATTTAATTAATTATTATGACTCGGATGAATTTAAAAAAATTTAACCACATCTTTAACTTAACCATATAATAGTATAAAGGAAAGTTATATATAGAGGAGTAGATGCAGAAATGAGGTAGAAAATGAGCACATGCAGAGTGGAGAAAAAAGACAGAAATGGAGAATACTATCTATCTATGAATTTAGGAATGGAGGAATTGGGAGCATTTATAGGAGAGTCAACGAGTTGCAGAGACTGGAAAAGGATATGATTCACGAGAATTCTGCCTTCCTCATTATTAACTCTTTCTTTCATCTTCAAAACACTCTGACACCTCTCAATTCTCATACTCCCAGCTCAGTCCCACACAAAAATTTTATATATAAAAATTCAGATTCAGTTTGGTGATCAGATTTGAGTACGTATACCCACCAAACAAAAACAAAAACAAAAGCTTGGGTTGGTTGGTTCAAGTCTTAACTAGAAGGAAATTATGAAATTAAATGATTCAAGTCAGAGAGTCAAATTCCAATGGGGTCAGTCAAATGGTCAAGCATTTTGACTTTTGACTCTCTTCATTTAAATCCAACGGTGGAGGTGGACCCTCCCATGTTTCTGTGATCCCTGCTTGATGCTTGATGCTTCATCTTCATCATTCATCATTGTGATCATAATGCTTGCTTGCTGCTGTCAATGTCTTTCTGTTTAAGCTTTGTCCTTTCCTTTTATATATGTGCATTTGCATAACTAACTGCATTTTTGCAATCTTGTTATATATATTCAACATATAGTTTCTATAATTAAGAGTCGGCAAACAATTAAGCCCAACAATATCAAAACTTCCTCAAGGAATTACATATACCATTATTGATATTTTGATCCATCAATTTATATTATTATATATTGATCGAGAGTTACGAATTGGATTCTGATTATTAGAACTAATTAAGGAAATATGAAATTAAGGAAATATGAAATCTCAAACTCGAGACTTCACTCAGATGAATTTCAACCTCTAACAATTAATCTAAAGAGGAAAAATTCTTATGATCATTTGCTTAGGTACATATAAAAATCTGACAGGTCTTGTAATGTTGGAATTTTATAATAAGGAGGAGTCTCACCACTGACCAAATGACCACAAGACCAGCAGCAGAAGTTCCCACACTTCAATTCCAATTCATTAATCATAAGTCCTTTTGGGGTTTTCTAGGGGTTGGACTGCTAGAGTACTTTCTCTTACATTTAACTGGCAATTATGACGTTACCAACTTCACCTCTCTTTGCAATTTCATGCGAACTCTTTATATATATTCTTCAAACCATCATTAAGTGCATGGATACAAAAATGCATGGTATCCGGGCCCTTTCCCTTCTTTTCTTTATCTTCTTCCTTTTATTTGTTTTACAAAAAGGAAAATAATATGCTACCTTATGATAAAATAAATATTGCACTTCCTTGCAAATGAAAGGGACTATTATATGATACATATGTAGTTTTCGAAAGCAATTGTTTTTTTTTCTCACCAAAGAAAAAACAATTGTTTTTTTAACCCAAAAAAAAAAAAGCAGTTGTTTCTTTTAAGTTTGATATATAAAGAGTAACTTGGACAAGTTATTGTCCATAGATTGGTTAAATTTGTTAGTTAAATCGTTTTTTCTTCAATCGGCTGATAAATTACAGTTTGAACACATGTGATCAATTGCCTAAACACCAAACCTTATACAATTGTGCCAAAAAAAAAAAAAACACCAACCTCATACTGTGCCCAAAAAAAAACACCAAACCTTATACCATTGCTTAGTTAGATGACAAATTTAATATTCATGGTTGGGTGCGGCTTGCGCGAAGTAGTCCGTGTTGTGTCTTTTTTTTTTTTGGTACCGGTGGATGATTGTGTCATTACAGGATATTTTAGGATTTTGGTTACCTTTTTTTTACCAGAGGATTTTGGTTACATTTATTTGGATCCGGCTCCTCTTCGGTTCTCCTTTTGGACTGGAGAGGTCAGTCCATCCTAGGATTAAAACACGTGGCAATTTACACAATCTATGATTAATATGTTAAGTGAGCATCTTTAAAAGATATACCTTAAATTCTCTGGAATTTTCCTCAATTACATTAAGATTTTTGAGCCGAAAACTTATCAGCAACATCTAGGGGGCGTTTGGTTAGGATCACCCCCCAGATCACTAGTGATCTAAGATCACCAGTGATGCAAGATCACCGGTGATCAAAAATTACATGGGTTTATGGTGGTAATCCAGATCACCCTTAGAGGGGTGATCAGGGGGTAATCTGGATTACCACAGCAAACCAAAAAATGTAACCAAACAGGGTGATGTGAGATCACCTGCCAAGATCACCACAGGTGATCAAAGATCATCCCCAACCAAACGCCCCCGCGTTTTTCCAGTATCCACGGTGTTATTCCTTCCAGTTCCAAATCAAGGCGTTTAGGTGTTGAAACTTGAAACTGGAAATGGCATTCTATGATCTTCTCACTACCCAAAAATTCCCAAGAATGAAAATGCCAAAAAAAATTCAATTAAACTATTTTCAATGGAAAAACTGAAACTTTGAACAGAGAAGAGAAAGTTCATAACTAAAACAAAAAAAGACTTAAAAGAGAGGGAATATATCAAAATATTGGGGGGAATCGAAACGTGTAAGTTGTGGTAAAGGATGAGAACTAAATTTGGAGGGCTTGTAAAAGTGGATCTCATCGTGATGGGTTTGTTATATAATCAAGATTTCATAGTTTGGAAAGTATTGTGTTTGGTGTTTAGCTCATGGTCCTGATTTAGATTGTTATATTAATGTTTATAATTTATCCTGAGATGTATTTGGTTCCGTCTGAATCATTTTTTGATCATCATGAACAACAATTTTGTTTGGAAAACGATGCTGGTGAAGAGAGGACGGAAAGAATTTGCTGTTAGACAACTTTGGGTTGTTAGATACTCCTATTAGTTTATTGACCATTGATTTTAAATGAGACAGGTGTTTTAATCTTAAGATAGACTGGCCTCTCCAGTCAAAAAAGAGGACTGGAGAGGAGGCAGATTCCATTTATTTAGCTGTATTTTTTTTTTTGGTAACTATTCTTTGCCATAGAAATTGGCCTCTATAACGTGTAAGGGCTTAATTGTTCAAATCTCAAAAATAAGGACTGAATTGACCAAAATTAGAGTATATAGTCTAAAATATTAAATAAATTGTTGTAGTTCAGGGACTTTCCAAGAATTTTACCATTATAGCAAACATGTTAGAGATGATCACGTAATGGATCCATACAAATAGGTGACAACATGAGATGTGTATTTGTATTGATCAAGCTACTAATATTAAGAAGTGAATTACTAAATACCGCCCCCTTTTACTAGCTATCGCCCCCCTCTTGGACTATTTTGCCCTTTGCTTTATTTTCCATCAAACTTTAGACTTTTCAATTCTCTCAAATTCTCTCAACCTTCAAACTTTCAAAACTCAATCATTCAAAATCATTCAAGTAAAACAACATCAAAACGCATGAACAAAGATTTTTCGGATTGAAAGTATGATTTTTTTTTGAAAAAAAAAAAGCTAAAAACACAAATATCTATTTATCATTAATCAAATATTAAAGATCTCTTGCTAATATTAACATATCCATACCCATTTAAATTAAATGAATTGTCAAATACTTATTAGAGGACACAAGGAAATTAAAGAAAAATCTAAAAAAAAAAGCCTTTAAAGAAGAAGAAAAAAAAAAAAAAGAACAGCGGGTCGCGGGACCCGATCGCGACCCGGCCACAGCTGGGTCGCGACCCGCCGCGGTCCGAGTCGCGCGCGACCCGCGATCCGGACCGTGGCGGGTCGTGATCCGGGTGCGACTTTGGTCGTGGGCGGGTCG
>AWWV01011827.1:0-37871 GCA_001974805.1 Corchorus capsularis | reverse complement strand
TATGGATATGTTAATATTAGCAAGAGGACTTTAATATTTGACTAATAATAAATAGATATTTGTTTTTTTACTTTTTTTAAAAAAAAAACATATTTTCAATCCGAAAATTCTTTTACCCATACCTGATGTCGCTACTCCATGAATTTTGATGTTGTTTTGTTTGAATGATTGAGATTTGAAAGTTTGAAGGTTGAGAGAATTTGAGAGAATTGAAAATTTTGAAGTTTGAAGGAAAGGGCAAAATTGTCCAAAGGGGGGCGGTACCTAGTAAAAAGGGGGCGGTATTTAGTAATCCCCTATTAAGAACTGAACAAAAAATGTTCTTGTAATATAAATGATTAACAAGAGATCTTGAATTTTCCTAGAGGAAAATTAATGTAATGAAAACAAAGTTTAGTAGCAAAAAAATGAAAACAAAGTTGGAGAAGAAAAGGAGAGATGTTTTCCTCATTCTTTATTGGATGCCCTCAATTCCCTAGCTCTCTATGACCCATTTCTAACTCATTCATTACTTCGACTATTCCGAAAATGAAAATGAAAATGAAAATCGTTGAAAATCATAGGAACATGGGCAATAGCTAAAATTGAGGCGGGCTTCAAGATACTCGGATTCGCGTATTGCAGTCCACGATTTTGGCCTTTTTCGTGTATAAAAGTCGTTCACAAATCACACGTTCCACTTGTTTGGCCAAAACAAAATATCTCATTTCTAGTCTCTACATGCACGACCCTTATCGCCATTGATGTCCAATAATGAATAAGCTAAAAAACGTCAAGTCATGGAGGAAAATTCCTTGAAAACATGAAAAAAAAAGTAAAGGAGAAAAGATAAACTTTAATTTTTTGTGTGACAAAAGCAAGGAAAACGTCATTCTCTTTTGCCCTGTGGATGTTATGTTAATTTTTCATAGCAAAATTAGGCAACAACAATAACACCACAAGTTTGGGATTATGATTGACACAGTTGAGATAGCTAGGTTCAATTTTTTCTTCCTCCCATGGCCATGCATATAATAGTAACCAATTAAGAAGAATATCGAAAAAGTGGGTTTTTGTAGTTTAGTGGGCAAATTGACAGATATTTACAAAAAAAAGAAGTGTCCGGACATGGGTTCGAGGAGTTGGAAACATTGGTTGGACGGCCCTGACAGAGTTGCACACACTTGGTCGGTGAGAGGGCTGCACCCAAAAACCCTTTTCTGGGTCCCAATATTCCCAAAACCCTTCTCTATCTCTTTTCTTTTGGAATCCTTGCATTTAATTTTATGTGTGATTTTAACAGTGAAGTTTTGGTACCATATATATGCAATATCAAGTCTTTTTTGCAGCTATATATGGTATCTGAAAAGCTTGATGAAAAAAGCCCTGAAAACTGCAATTGATAGAATTTATATATTTCATGAGGAATTTATTATTATTATTATTGCAAATATAATTAAAGATATATGGATGAGCCAAAGTGAAGGGTTGACAACCGCCAAAATGGTCCAAGCCACGAGATTCGATTTGTGGTTCAATTGGGGACAAATATTGCACCTCAAGTTCTCAACCAACATGGCTCAACTTGGGTCATTGTAAATGTGGTTATATATCTAGGTGGCCCCTCTCCTCAAAACTCCAATAATGTTATTTTCTTTATACACTTTTATTATTCATTTATTTATTTTTCATAAGTTTATGTGGATATTTTAGCAGATGACGAGGTGAGATGATCTCATCTTCAATTCTCAAACTCCATCAAACTTTTTTTGCACATAATTTGATTAATTACTTACTATAAGCCATAAGGCATATCTTACCTACCCTTTGCCACCCTTTGAATTTAGTTCATTATTATGGGTTTGCTTTGGTGGTAAGAAATAGGTTCTGAAATATTCTTTATGTAAATTACAGAGTTAAGTCTCACAATGTCGGTTTATTAGTCTCATTTTATATACTATATCTCCAATTTATTAATTAACATTCCAAATGAGGTATATCTCCAATCAATTACCTCATAATAAGAAATTTAATTATATATATTATCGGCCGCATGCCCAATATTTTGTTTTATGTTTTAAATACTAGTATATATATATATATATATATATATATATATATATCCATATTATTATCACTATCCAATGCATGCCCACTATATCCCAGTCCTAGGGCTACCTTAAATGCAAGAGTCAAGGAATGTAGCTGTGAAAAGACTCTTGGTCTTCATTCCATTGCAATTCCCATTTGTATACGCATCTCTACTTCGAGTACCATTGATGGTGCCACCAGCTTTAAAGTTCTGCAACAAGATTAACAAAGTGCAAATGCCTTGTATTTCTTAATTTTGTACATTTGAAGTTGTCAAAGTTTGAAAATCTTCGCTAAAATCAATTAAGAGTTAATTAGTTTTTTATCAACATCTGTCGACGCATTGAATACTTATGTATAATAAAATAGTAAAAAACAAAAATCATGGACATCTGTGTCAAATGTTAATCTAGCTAATTAATTGAAAGACTTTTCTAGCACATCATGATAAATTGGTGGCTTGCTTTTTTTTGCTACTAAATTGGTGGCTTGCTATATATACAAACCAAATTGACAATAAAAACTTTAGTGGTAGGAACTATATATACAATTACCTTCTAATTAAAATTCAAAACTTGAAAATGGACAATCTATAGCTTTAAAAAATCCATAATAATGGAGCAATGGGCGCATGGTATCCCTTGGCATTGCTACATTTTGCGAAATTATTCACAATTTGCTTTCAATTACGTAAATTTTATTTTTAAAATCCTCCATTTCGAGAGCGAGAGGGGTAATTATCGTGGGATTTTTTGCACTAACTTTATGTGAGAAGAGAGATTTCTGAATCGAAAATCATGCACTAACTGCGGAACTTTGATATATAATGTAAAAGCTGATCAATAAATGTTTCATACGAGCGGCGCACTGTAGTGTAGTGGACATTTTTGCCAACTATAAATGATGAAGAAATATAAATAAGCAAGGCTGCGACAAGAGTTATACAAGACACTTTTCCTCAAGAGCTGATTAGCAGAATGTAAAGACTGATGAAGAAGAACCAAAATGAATCGAAAGGAGGACAAAATGTGGTCGGTCCATTGAAAATGATTGCCATTTTTTTTTACCTAAAATATTATTGATTTGATGAGGAGGTTAAGTTTTGAAGTAATTATATAATATATATTAAAAAAAAACACCAATTAAGTCAATACTTGTATTATATTATATATGAAGTGGGTGAAAATAATAGCCAAAAGTTTCATCATTTTTGTTAAAATACACTACCTAATTGTAATTTGATGATCCAATTAGATCGCTAAATTGGGTAACCAAATCTTGTTGCCAATGGGTTCTAGTTGGAACGAGAGAGCTCATAATCATCATCACACCAGTGTCTTCACTGACTTTATATAGATTTTTCAGCACCTTCTAGTGATATCTTTCCTTTTTTGATACTTAAGCTTCATCATAATCATGGGTTAGCTATTTTAGGTTTGTTTAGCGAAAACACCAACTCCATGATCAACACTCGCCGCATGAATTATTATTATTATTATTATTATTATTATATAATAGTTAAGTGTTAGATTCAATTCCAATAATCAGAATTCAATCTGGTTGAAATATTAGGAAGAGAAAATGAATATATATACCGGTGTTTGTTGATTAAATGAAAATTACTTAATTGTAATCTTGTGATATCAAAAGGACTAATTAAGTAAGTGATATAAATTAAATAATTAAGGAGCTAGCTAGGGTTGTCACAATCATTGAAAATTCTTTCTTCTCTATGATCTTGTATTCTCTTGTTACTATATATATAATATTGAATATAATGACAAAAAGAGCTTGCAAGTATTTGCAATTGTGCATGAATGCAGCCACAACGCAAAGAGTCAAAGATGGATCCTTCTCGACCCTCCGCACTAAATTTCATTTTTCCCTACCCTTTGTTTGAGACTTGTTACAAAATGACAAAAACTTTAACAAATTAATAAGATTTGAAAATATCATCTATCATAGTGTGTGAGTGATTATTTTCTTCCTTTCAAAAAATTATGCTAAATTTAACTGGAAATTGAGAGTGAGAGAGAGAGAGAGCTATTTTCTTCTTTCTTGGATTCCATATGTTGATGTTCTTACATATAGTTCTCTAATGAGACACGGTTTGGCTTTTACATGACAAAAAAAGGTGAAAAGAAAGTAGTTGTAATATATTGAACAAAGCGTTATTGATGGATATTTTTCATGCAACGCAAAATACCCATATAACTTTGTTGCTATTTTTAATAAATCGTAACCACACTCTTAATTATATGATTTCTCCAATCTCTTAACCAACTGATTATAAAAAAAATTAACAATAATATTGTTTTCGTCTTTCGATATAAATTAGCTACACGTTAACGATTGTCTTTTTCTATCCTAATTAAGAGGAGTCATTTTGTTTATCTCAATGTTTTTTGGGTTCCAATTAATTTATCTCAATCTTTGGACTTTAAAACGAACTTAAATTAGGACAAAATCAAAATGAAAGCATCGGCCATGGAAATATCCCTTGGATGACATATATAGAGCCATGGCGATGGGGAGAGGCAGAAGAATGGTACACATTAACATCAAAACAAGTGGGTAATCCCAATAAATGCGAAAAGGTGTCATCAAGATTTTTGCGGTGCTTATATATATTATCTCATCTTTATCTCAATATCCTAGTCAAATTCATATTGTACATACATATATTATTATACAAATACAAATATAATTATAACATCTGATCTCTAATATGTAAATAAAATAAGAAATTTCATTTTTGAAATATTAAAATATGGAAATTGGGAAACAATGAAAGAGATATGAGAGAGGAAATAAAAACAAAGAGAAGAAATGCGCAGTTGTTATCAAGCAACAGCAGAGAGTGGTCACGGGTTTCTCTTGACCCATGCATCCCTTTATATATATCCTTCAACCCTTTTTTATTATTTATTATTATTATTATTATATATATATAATTATTAATGTATAAATTATAATGCTTCCTTCGCCAGAAATTTTTGCTCCCTTGAAGCCCCACATCCCCACCTCCCTACCAATTATTTTTCTACACCTAAATTTTGTACTATACTGTATCTCTTAGATTGTATCGTATTTATGAACTTATTCATAAGGCTTATTCAATAAAATGATTCAACCGTCGAATCAATCCCGATGATATTCAGTTTCGGTCACTTCAAAATTTCGAATTGAATCAATTGAGAGAAGTACTAAGAATTAAAATAAATCTTGTTGAACACCAACCAAAGTGTTTTTACTAATTGTAGATATTGATCGATCGGATTATCAAATCAATTAGCTTCGGGTTGAATAATTCGGATGAAATCGAATACAAACCCAATGTACATAAAACTTTTAATCGGTTTTATATCCATTTAATTAGATGGATCGATCGCCCCATCCTTGATATTATAGTTAAGGATTCATGACTTTTTTTGCTACAAAAGAAGGATTGATGACTTTAGTAACTAAAATGAAGGCACTTATATATTTTAAGGGCAAAACCATGGGAAAGTGACAAGATAGACAATAATAATTAAGAGACCCCCCGGCCTAGGCGGGCACAAATCTAATAATCCTTGCGTCGGCAATTGCTTAGCTATTTATCCCCTAAGGTTTTTTTTAGCGAATGCACAATATTGCTTAGCTATTTGTTAAATTGTCAAGATCGAACCATGATCCAATCCTTAGAATTAAGAATACAATGTTCTACTCTACCAACAAACCAAGGGGATTTTAATTGTTATAACCATCAAACCAATGGTTACTTCTATACTTGTTAGAAATTAATTAATTAATTAGTATTATGTTGTAGTCAACATAATTAAAGACAAAGAAAAACTGCGGTTTGCCACGGCTAGATGGGCTTCATCCATTTCTGTTAATCCTAGCTAATTCACCATTTACTAATCTAAAATCAGCCTATTATATATAATGTGCCCACAATTAATAGCAGCGCAGCCCCCAAATTTATACTCCACGCCATTTAACTTTCTAGCTTCGCTCTTAGATTCGAAAAGAAGAATAAAGAAAGAGTATAATAATGCATGTGTGGGAATTTGTAAGGGGCGATCCATCGATACGAATTGAAAAAAGTAGCTGATGATGAGCTCAGCCATGTCCTTTCTAGAGCTTCAGGCCATATATATATAGCTGAAATTGGTAGACCTAACCATAAGCGTACACAATCAATTATATAAGATACACACATATAAATCTATCTCAAGTCAGAAGGAAACTATAGAATCTCATAGTATAGTATTCTTTTTTTATCACTTTTCATCTTCAAGCTCTCCATATTTCCAAGGTATATTATAATTTTTACAGCTTTGGTTCAAGGTGTATATATATATTTCAAATGCTTTTTTAAATCTTAAATTGACAATACTCAATGCTTGGATAGCTAGAAAAGAAGGAAAATTAATTAATATATGGGGAAGAAAAAACATTAGAATATTGAAGGGAAGAAAGGAAAACGATATAGAATCTTTTTGAAATGTTTAAACATGTCCCATTAATGTAATATGGTTTGGGTATTGAATCAAGTGGTAAGCAACTCATTACAGCTTAAATAAGTCTTAGGTTTGAGACTTTACATATATATGCAGTCGTCTTCGTTGGTAAATTCATCCACCAAACTTAGGTGTGGAATCCGGATTGAATCCGAATTACTCAGAGTAATTCTAGATACCGGATGAAGACAAGAAAACTTGAATTTGACACATAAAAACTATGAACCAAATTGGATAAAATTGGATAGTAATAAATAAATTTAATTCTACATATAAATAATGAAATCCAATAATGAATTTGAAATCATCGTAGGAAGTTAAAAGTAAATTACAAAAAGAAAAAGAAAAGAGAGAAGAAAAAATGAATGGTGGAAGAAAGGTCCAAGGGCACCGCTAATGGCTGTGGCCACCCTGTCGTCTTTTTGACATGTCATTTTCTCATCTTAAACACCTTTAGGCATACCTCTTCCCATGTAGGGCCTGAAAGCTATGTAGATCTTTCTTTTTAACTCTCTTCATTTTTTTTTCTTCCTTGTTCCTTCTTCTCTCTCGTAAATTTTACTTTCAATTTGGTTAGTACGACGTCATTTTGACCCTTCTCTCTCGCACACTTATCTTTGCCTACCCACTTGCACCACTGGAGTCGTACAAATTAGCTTTAACTCTCACTGGTATAAAAGAGGGAGCAAGCAGCTGATTTTGAGTCATTTGTTAACTTAACTGGTTTTAGTTCTTATATGGCAATAGCAACATCGGCAACCATGAGCAACGACCCCAACGATAAACAAACCAACAACAATAACGATGACCCCAACAACAAAAACAGCAGCAGCAGCAAGGATCATGATGATGACCAACACGAACACGACATGGTTATGCCGGGGTTTCGGTTCCATCCCACGGAGGAAGAACTGGTTGAGTTCTACCTTCGCCGTAAGGTTGAGGGCAAGCGTTTCAATGTCGAACTCATTACTTTTCTTGATCTTTATCGCTATGACCCGTGGGAGCTTCCTGGTATATATATTATATATACCCCCTAGCTATATCTTTCTAATTTCTTTAATCAATTCATTCTTTTATAATATAAATTATATAAATGTGTACATATGAGAATTGTTTATGCAAAGTCACGACAATATTGATTGACTTTGTGTTTGTTTGTAAATTTGGGATGATGGATCAAACTTCAAAGCCTTGGCTGCAATTGGGGAGAAGGAATGGTTCTTCTACGTCCCAAGAGACCGTAAATACAGAAACGGGGATCGACCCAATCGAGTGACCACTTCGGGCTACTGGAAGGCAACCGGAGCTGACCGGATGATTCGAGGAGAGAATTCGAGATCCATTGGTCTTAAGAAAACCCTAGTCTTCTACTCCGGTAAAGCTCCCAAAGGCATTCGAACCAGTTGGATTATGAACGAGTATCGCCTGCCTCAGCACGAAACCGAACGTTACCAGAAGGTACATATATATATACCCATGTTTTAATTCTTGTAGCTGTTCCACCAGAATATAATCAGAAGAATATTGACATGAATAAAAATGGTGGAAAATTAAAGCCCTTTTGTTTTCTTTCAAGTAACTTCAACTCAACTTTCTCAAACAGTATTTTATCTACTGTTCTTCTCCTTCTAACTAAACCCTAATTTCTCTTTTAATTTTGATACTTGGAGTCAAACTGTTCGATGTTGTTATATTAATTCCCCATGTTTCAGTTCCAAATAGTTTCAGTTTTAGTAACCAGAAATGAATATATAATTGTAAAGATTAATTCCGCTCTTTTAGAATATATGGAGCTCAGACAAAACAGATAAGGATAATAATAATTCACGGCAAAGAACATTACTGACAGTTGAGTTGAGTTGAGTTTCCAGTAGTCCTGTTGTTATTTAATTCAATTTCAATATTTTTCTTTTTCAAAAAAATCGATACCAACTTTAAATTCAATGACCCATACACGGCTCTTACATGTATTGAATATTCTCATAACTGCAACCGATGCTAGCTCAATGTCTGGAGTTTAATTTCTATCCTTTTTAATTTAGGTCCTTTATCTTCCATGAAAATGTTGTTTGGTCCTTAATTCACCTCCTGTCTTTTTTCCAGGCTGAAATATCGCTCTGCCGCGTCTACAAGAGAGCCGGAGTCGAAGACCACCCATCACTCCCCCGATGCCTTCCGACAAGGCCATCGGCAAGAGGAGGGCAGCAATCGGATAAAAAATATAATCCACAAGAAGCAGCTCATCAACAAGCCATGGAAAGGACATTTCAAGCATTTGGTGGGCAATCATCATCTCATTCTCAACAAATGGAGATTGAAAAGCTTAGTCATGAAACCACAGATGGAAGCAGCAGTACTAGTACTTCTGATGTCACAACAGCTTTGGGACTTTCCAAACAGAATAATCCTCAAACTGTATACCGCCCAATGGCGCCTCCTCCTATTAATACAACACTCGGCTTACCAATAATGGAAGAAGATCAATCAATGTTCTTAAATCAGTCCAAACAAGCCTTAGTCCCTCCCAATTGCACAACCCTCTTTTCAATTGGCTCTTCTTCTGTTTCTTCAAACGTTGTCGATGATCTCCATAGGCTAGTTAGCTTCCAACAAGCAGCAAATGCAATGCATCAGCAGCAGCAGCAGCAACAATATAATTACGGCGAACATCATCATCATCATCAACATCAACATCAACATCAGCAGCAGCAACAACAATCTGATCAGTTTCCGACTTTGCAAATGCAAACACAATCACAGCAACTTTCTCTCAACATGCTTCCTGGCTCACTTCCAACGGCGTTTTCGGACCGGTTGTGGGAATGGAATCCGATCCCAGAAGCAAATAGGGAGTTCAACAATCCATTCAAGTAGGCAGTGAACTCATGAACTGCATATTTTTATACTCTTCATACATATAGATATACCCTATATGTTGCTGATGATGATTTGTGCTTAGTAAGGTGACTTCTAGCTAGTGCTTATATTAATTTCTTTTCATGACTATATATCTCATATCAGATTCTCTCAGTAGCTAGCTATAGAGCATAATTCAGATTATTATAACTGAAATTGATCAAGAACATTAGCATATATATATTAGTTTGTGTATTAATTAATTAGGGTTTTTGGGTATTTGTCATGAGGTTGTTTGATTATTATTCCTTCCTTAATATTTCAGTAGTTATTTCTTGCTGGGGTTTAGCTATAGATAGGGTATATATATAGTCCAACGCAGCTGGAAGTTGCAAGTAATTAAAAGAAGGAATGTATAAATATATATCTATAGCAGTCAGTTGGTCATAGATCAGTAGATCATGATGATGTTATATATGTTTTCCCCATCCAACGGAATCTAGTTTATTAATTTAATTTACTCAGATTTCCATTTTCTTTCAAGATTCCTAGACACTGTCATCATGGTCTGAATTCTGAAATAGTGGAATTTCTTGCTTTCTGATCTGTCATTTTAGACAAGATCAGAATGATGACTGATTCCCAAGTATTAGAGAAAAACAACAGCACCTTCAAGAGATACTTCACAAGTTGTATAGCTTGTAGGGGTAATTATATATATATTGGCTCCATTCATCCCACTAACACATCATCGAATCTCCTTTTTTGAAGCTTCAATTATTTGTTGGTGCATGAAATGAGACCTCTAGATCTTAATATTCTTTGACCAATCATACATGAAATATGAGAATACTTACTTAACTAGCCCTACTTATATTTCATTATGTATATCAGTGTGTGTGTGTGTGTGTGTGTGTGTGTGTATATCCAATCCCATTCATCATCTTATACCTCCAAAACACACCCTTAGATTATATATATATTCTCAAAGTGTGAGCACGCACAAAGTCTCTATATATCCTGTGTGTCATCTCTTGGTGTGAACGCGAGACCTATATTTGTCACGAATTCTTAAGTTTTAACCAATAGAGTATTTGTAGTATACAAGAAATCAGTTGCTGTAATGGATGTTTTTACATTCAAGCTGTATATATATAGTAAATGAAAAGCATTGCAGAATTTTGAAAGAGATGAGCACGCCCACACGGACATGAACATGATACATAATACACATTCATCCAGCGTCTGATCTTCGTTTGATTAGTACAAATCAGTTAGTTAGAATTAGAAACCCTTAAGTCCCCATTTTCTGACTGCGCCTTTCCTTCGCGAGTTATTTTCTGGTGCTACTGATCTGTCAGCAGCAATGGATGCAGTAAGTTAGAGAGAGGGCACATTCTATATATATATAGCTATATATATAATTTTAGAATTTAAACCTAGCTAAGGGTGTGGTGCAGTAGGGATTTTAGGGTGCATGCATATGCATATGCAATGCAAGCTGCTGCGGCCGGTAATTATTGCTGGCAAAGTCAGTAAGAACCGCATGTGCAATACTTTTGTAGGCGTGCCCTTGGCGGCCTTTGGTCCTTGGCTTCATTACAAGCGCAGCTTCCTACCTAGTTTACAACTAGATAGAGTAGAGAGGTCCATGCCAATGACTCCGTGCTGCTTTGCTTTGTGTGTGCACTCTTGTCCTATATTACCTATAGCTATATATATATAGCTAACACTATACATACATATGGAGTACTTTTTAGTCTTACATATATCATTCCTGAATGATCAGCTGATTTAAATAAATGCTTGTTGACATTTCCCATTACAAAACCGGCTACATCCTTTTCTTTTTAAACAATTACCATTCATTCTCTTTGTGACTTTCAGCACCAATACTTTTTTTTTGGGTTAAATATATATATAGTATTTCATACATATAGATGCTCTTTAGCCTTTGGCTGCATTTAGTTAGATATATCTTAGTTAGATATATCTTTGTGATATTGATTCTTGAAAGTGACTCCAAAACGGTGATTCTCTTGGATTTCTAATCCTTTCATCGATCAGATCGTGGAAGTTTAATAATCTGTTCAATATATAGATTATCCAACTTACTAGATATTGTCGGTGATATTTCTTTTATTCACATTTTTAAAGAAGCTAATTTCTTCAGACTCCTTAACCAAACTAGGTGTTGCTAGAACTTCAAACGTCGTTGTTTGATTGTAATTTCTTTTTAATCTCTTAATAAATTCACTTTTCAAAAAGAATTTATAGATATATCTTTGTTGATTATAAACGTGTTAAACAAAGTCTACATCAGTTTAGATATAATTTTATTTTGTTTGTGGCCTTATGTGTTTGATTTATTGAACAAGTTGATCAACAAAAAGCCAAGATATAAATGAAACAACACCCAAACTTTCTAGGGCATATACTAATTGCGGATTTCAAACTTTGTTTTATATATAGGATCCATTATTTTATACTTCTAGTTGGATTATTGATTCAAACTTCTTTAATGTATAAGATTGACAACCTCATGTATATCTCATTTTAACATTTTAGGGCTTTTTTTCTTTCAAATTAAGGCTATAATTATATTTGAATTATCTTCATTCATATAATTATAATTAAATCTCTCATCACCTTATGATCATGATCATGATCATTTGATTAGAACTAAGACCTTTAAGATAAAATAAAATATTATTGGTATTAACAATGAACTTGATACCCATATATATATATATATGGCAAATTATACAATACACCGACGGTGGATTTTAGTAGACTATACAAGCAGGTCCTGAAGGGTGACATGTGTCATGTAGGGATTAGATTGAAATATTTAAAACTTAATTAATTAAAAAATTGGACATGTGTCAACTCCACAACCCGCTTGTGGAGTCCAAAATTTACACCGTCGGTGTATCAAATAATTACCCTATTTATATATATATATATATATATATATTATTAATCTGATCAATTATTATTCAACATTTCGTAATTTAGAAAATACAATCTTTATCGCTTGTAGTATGAGTTTTTATGCACAACCCAATATTGGATTAGTTAGTATGTATATTTTGATAATTTATTTATCTAATAATCTAATTTCGTATATGCTAATTATGCTTCTATTTCATGGCACCTGCGGGGTTTGGGAATGGAGCGCTCCACAAAGCCAAATTCATACATGGCCTTGAATTTGTCACCAACTCGATGGGATATTAAGATCTTATATTTGAAAGGAAGAACGATTTTGGCTTGGTATCAATGGGTAAACGATGTGCGTTAGTATTTCAAATTAATAAATTAATAAACGATTTGCCTTAGATATTGCTATTTGAAAAAAAAAAAAAATTACTATCTTTTACACAAAAAGAAAGAAAAAAAAAATTATATCTAAAGAGTAGCAATTCAGCGAACTTCGAGTACGTATTTGAAAATATAAGTGGAGCTGCCGAGCTGGGCTAAATATCAAGCTGGGCCAGGCTTCCAAATTTATTTGGACCTTACCACTTTGGGTTTTTCATGTTTCAATTTTTTTTTTTAATCTCTTGCATAAAATAAAACTTCCAACAATATATGTGATCTTTGCTTGGCCTTCAATTTAAAACTAGTATCATTGTTGTTGTTATTCATCTTACCTGCAAATGTATGTATACATTGATTAGATTGCCAATCATCCTAAACTGAAGAGTTAAACAAGTCAGGTCACACATGGGAGTCGGAGAAATCCCAAGAGAGTTTCGGTGACTTATCAAAACGGGAGAGATGTTTGAAGCAAGCGCCCATTTTTCCAGCAAGCTTTACTGAACTCAATTTCCAGCGTCTGCAATAGGAAGCAGTTGGTTTATATGGTAGCCATTGGCGAACTAAGACTTAGGCTCCCAAGCCAGCACATTCATGCACGCCCACATGTACCAAAAAAAAGGACGAGCTTTTTGCTGGAGAGATTTATAATCGAAAAGTATATGCAGGCCCCCATTGTCAAGTTGATTAATAATCAATGACAGTTCTCATGTCAAATTGAAGCTATTCGTCACACAACTTACGCAACCAACGGTTAAGGCGAGCTGTGGACAACCTTAAACACCACTTCTCTCGTATGTATCGCTGACTTGATGCATAACAGCTGTCCGGCCCCTTCCCTCTAGTGCTGAAATGAACACAACAGGTATACCAGACACCTGTAAGCAAAGCCATGACAACATAAAATCAAAAAGGGCACACCATCATTTTCAGTAGTAACATCAATCAATAAAAGTGTGATAATGCATAGATCATCATAGAGTGCATCTGCTTAAACTAGCTCTGTACCAAGTACTGACCTCACTTTACTAACATCTTCAAATTAACCAGATTAAGAATAGAGATTAAGAGGCTACAAACCTGGGGCATAACCATCTGAATTTCTTGAGGAACTGCTTCCTTGAACTTTTAATATATTGCAGAATTTCTTCTCCCCTTCAGAAGATCCATCTTGTTCACAGTCACAACCAGACAACGGCTTTCTTCTAGAGCTCGTCTTGCTATAACTACCTCTGCATGTGTCATGCTACGACTAGCTTGTGCAATCTAATCATCATCCAATGGAGATACCAATCAAAAGGATTAAAAATATAGTCTAGCACTATGTGTTCCATAGCATCAAAGATTTGAGTCAACATGGTATTTTCTGAACCTTCAGAATGGAAATAAACCAGTGGGAGGGGAACAACAGTAAAAACCATTCCCCTTTAGATAAAAATTAATTATTAAAAAAACAGCTTCAAAATAATGATGCACTCTCCATCATAATTGGAAGAACAGATTTCCAACAACATTATGCATACTTCGCACTTTTTTAACTAATGTCATCAGCATACCTCAATATAGAGACTGTCACTAAAACTTATGCTTCGATCTCAAAATAGATCCTAGCATTAAGTTCTTTTCCAATCCCATATTTGTAACACATATTGTAGGACAACAAGGAACTATATTTTAATTTCCTAGGATACATCATAAGAAAATATCGAATTCGTGTGCAAGAAGGCAATCCACAAGGAAAACTTACCTGACATCAATTAGGAAAATTGCAAATTGAGTTCTAGCAAGAACATTTGCAGTCATGCTGGCGGTTCTACTAAGAATAGACCCTGAAGTGGCTTCAGTTTCGAAGCCGGCAGAATCCAATACCTTAAACCACAGAGCACCCAATTTAGCAAGCCCTTCTCTAATGTCTCTAGGGACATGATCATCAGGTGTGTTGAACACAAGAGCCTCTCTCCTCCTTATCAACCCAAACAAACATTTCACCCCAAATAAAGAACATATAAGAAATGCTTTAAAAAAAAAAGGTATCAAAATTGAGAAGGGGTGATTACTAACCGGTTGAACAAGGCAGATTTTCCCACATTAGGGCGACCAATAATCATAAGAGTGGGAAGCAGATTGAGATGTCTCCAACTTCTTGGAACTCCTAAAGCTGTTACAGACATGGGCAACTCCATGACTCTTGAAAAGAATACCGTTCACAACTGATCCTGACGAACACAGTCAAAAGCTTCAGTCATTGATAAATTCCATCTGTACCCAGTAAAACCCCAAAAAGGAAATTAAAAAAAAAAACAAAAACAAAGAAAAACTTCACTTACCGAAAAGTGTTCCCCTGTAAGTGACGGTGGTATGGAGCAGCCTCTTCTGGGAAGGAAACTAGAAAAGTATTGAGATTTTATTCTAAGATTTCTCTTCCAGCAGTGGTCATGACAAAGTACTGAAAATTGGTATACATTTCACTTCCTCCAGTAAGTTTCAATGGAGGGAAAGCCAGAAACGAAGCAGAGGGAAGGAAGGGAAAGGCTCTAAACGGCAAAATAACCCTCGGAATCAAAAAGGGTAAAAAAAAAAAAAAAATTGTTGAATATCTTCGTGTTTATAATTAGGTAAATAGCCACGTGGCAAGGTGGACCCACTACTTGGTTAAATTAAATCATCTTATTTTTTATTTTTTTTTTGGCGATAAAATCATCTTATTTTTTGATTTAAATTAGTAAATTACCGTGTAAGCCTTTAAACCTATTCAAGTATATTTGAGTTTTTAGACCTTTTTTAAACTTTACAAACTTTTCTTCTACTAAAGACTTGTTTTTCAATCCAATGGAGTTCTTTTAAGACTTTAATTCATGGGTTTGATTCTCTAATCTAATACTAATAATCTATATTAATGAATTGTTAGTTTATGCTTACGGTATTATAATTGGATTTGGTATGTACACAACGAGTTAAGTGAAGTCAATGTGCTTAATGTGTACTTTGTGTTGGAACCCAATCCTTATAAGGTGGAAAACATAAAGCTCAACACTCATGTGGTGGCCATTTACCTTGTTGAGTAACTTTTGTGTTCAAGGGTTAACTATAATCAAAGTATAGACTATAACAACCTATGTGGAATCTTTACATTTAAAATCCCTGCATATTTAAAAAAAAAAAGAAAGAAGAGAGAGATAAAGATATAAGAAGGTAATAACGTTTAAGTCCGTATGATTGCATTCTGACATTTAAGTTTGTTGAAAAAAATTGATGTTTCTTATGATGCAAGTAAGGATGTGTTGTGCTGAGTAATGTATAGAATACGTTATATCTCATATTTGTATAAGATCATACTTGGTAATTGATAAATCACGTGAGACTTGTCATATCAATATACTTGTTTGTATTTTCAAACATGTAGCAGACTCTTATCACTCGATGATAAGTCACCAAAGCTATTTACCTAGTCCAGTTATTGTAGTTTAACCATTGTTGTCTTATGCTTAGTATCAATGCAAATTTGAAACAAAAAATGTACTAATTAGTAAATATTCTAACCCATCGTACTCAAAGTCCAATAACTTTTGCTTCATTTCCGTAAAGTGCAATTTCTCCCAACATCCGATTTCGATTCCAATTCCACCTAAAAAAATGTCAGGGAGTTAGTCACCGAAAAAAGAAAATGTCAGGGAGTTCCAAAGTTTTTATTTTTTTCCCCTCTTTAAGTATACTGAATAGGTTTTTATTGCCAAAAAAAGTACTGAATAGTGATTGATTATTCGGTACAAATAAATGATTGATTAATAATTGAAAGCTTTATTTCTCCAAAAAAAAAAATTGAAAGCCCAATAGAGAAAAATATTAAAATGAGAAAGAAAAGAAAAGAACGGAGAGAGGGCAGGTAGTTATTTTATTATTTTATTATAAAAAAAAAAAACTAGTAAAAGACTAAAAGCCCTCAAATCTAAAAATCTTTTGGTCTAAAATTGGTTTTAGTTTCCGTTATCCGTCTCCTATCTTTTTCTCTCCAAACGAAAGCATATATAAATAAATAAATAAAAATATATATATAAATTGACGTAAAATCCCCAATTGCCCCAATTGCCCCAATTGCCATCCTTCTATTCACAGCCAGCAAACCCTACAAACGAAAACCCTAAATTCCGATTTCCCCTTCAAAATTTCTGATTTGTTTGCTCTCCAATTCCATTTAAAGACCCTTTTACCTGTATTTTATCCCCATATTGCCCTATATATATAATTAATACTAGGATTTGAGTTTACTGAAGGGAAGAAGAAAACAAAGTTGACAAACAAAAGGGAAAATTGAGAAAAGCGAATGGAAGGTATACCACACCCAATACCGAGAACGGTAGAAGAAGTCTTCAACGACTTCAAAGGCAGACGCGCTGGTTTGATTAAGGCTCTTACCACTGGTTCGCTTCGCCTTTTCTGTCTTTGGTGTTTAATTTCATATTTCTTTCGAAATTTTGAACAAATTCAATTAATGGGTTTTTCTAATGTTTGGGTTTTTGTTTTGTTGTTATGGCAGATGTTGAAAAATTCTATCAACAGTGTGATCCTGGTGGGTTTTTGCTCTTCTTTTCTTCTGTAATCTATTTTTTCATAATTGATATTCGAGTTGCAGCGTTGACTGTGTCTGTTTTCTCTTTGCAAGTGTTTCCGGAAACTGATAATGCTTATTTATCTCTGTAGGACATCATTTTTATTTCGGTTTGTTATATTTGCAATTTGTGTCGTCATTTTTTTTTTTTTTACCGAGTCATGGTTTTCTGAATGTCAACGACAAAACATGTCAATGATCCTGTTGAAGCAGCAGAGCGTGAGTAAAAGCATTGGAATCTGGTTTCTTGCATCATGTCTGCCTGATTGGATAATTTCTCTTGCATCTACTGCCTCAGTGTGCAATTTTCAGTTTATTTAGTGCTAGTCATTTGGTTACTTGTTCTTATGAGACTTTGATTTTGCTGTTTCGCCTCATTAATGCATAAATAGGTCATGGTTGTTTCGTCAACATGTTCTGCATGGTCTACACACAGTGAAGGGCTCCTAAATTCATTTGTTTCAGTTGTGGCTGCCCATGTATCTTTTAGCATCTTTTTTGCTTTAAGTCTTCTAAGATTATTTGTTATATAAGCCCTTGATTCTCTGGGATGATACCAAGTCTTGATTTACTTGCTACAGTTTACTTGCTTCACCTGCCTAGTTTCTATATTTTGGGTGGAGGTGAAGAAAATTTGTGGAGAGTTATATAGGTTACCTTGCAACTAAACTATTTTCTCTAGGTTACCTTTGGCCAGTGTTTTTTCTCAGCCATTCGAAAACTTGAAGCCTGGATATGGTATCTGCACAATAACATGTTCCACATGGTTGCCTCACCAATGCTTGCATTTATTATTTATTCTTCATTAGTGGGCCTTTGTTATCACTATACTTATCTATGTGATTGTGGCATCAGAGGGGTGGAACTAAAAAGGAGACTGAAAAAACATGAAGAATTATAGTTATCTTTGTATAATGGTCTATGTGGCTGCTGATGTCTAACGTCACCCTCAAACTACTTATCATGTCTTCATTTTGTTTTTTCTTGTATGATGGCTATAATGAATGTTTTCTTACCTTCATCTAGACATGAAAATTACTAAAATTACCAATTGGCTTCAATACGCTGCTTTCTAATAATCATCTTGTCAACATTGAAGCACATTATATGGCAGAGGCAATTCTAAACTTTTAATACGATTTCCTTGGAGCAGTTTGTTTTGGGTTCTGATTTTACTTCATAAATGACAACTAAAACAGTGGTCAACTAACATTTTTCTCCCGAATGAATTAACTTTATTTGCAGAGAAGGAGAACTTGTGCCTATATGGACTTCCAAATGAGACGTGGGAGGTTAATTTGCCTGTTGAGGAGGTTCCTCCTGAGCTTCCAGAGCCAGCACTTGGCATAAACTTTGCTAGGGATGGAATGCAGGAGAAAGACTGGCTATCATTGGTTGCAGTTCACAGTGATTCCTGGTTGCTTGCTGTTGCTTTCTATTTTGGTGCACGATTTGGGTTTGGCAAGAATGAAAGGTATGCATGTTTTTTCTTGTCAAAAATTGCCACATTGAACATAAGTTTATGAGCTCAATTACTACTTATGCATATTCTCCATTTGTCTACTAATAAAGAATGCCAGTACCTAGTTCTATCAAATGAATTTTGTATAAATTTATTTGAAATATCACCAACCTAACTGGTCAGTCATTTAAAACACAAGTTTATGAAGCTCAAAGCAAAGCGTGGACAAAGTTTCCAAAAAAGTCTGTTTGATTTTCAAAAAGCTATCTTTAATTTTGATTGCTTTTTGCAATAGATTAGTTGGAAGATATCTTGGTACTTCTTTTTATTTCTTCCTGACATGGCATAATTCTCTATGCCTTACTTTCAGAAAACCCAAGTGACTGTCTTGTTTTCTATTCGTAAATACTACCTGGCTATGTTAAAAGCATGATTTAAGCCTTGAGCAGAAGAGTGCCACATGCTAAATGAGATGTTTTACTCCTTTTAGCTAATTGACTCTTATTATCGAATGCTAACAAGAAAATCCTGCATGTCATTGAAATGAAAAACCGACTGGAGGTACTTCTAAATGCCTACATGCTTGGACACAGTGACTTGAGTGTTATTTTCCTGTCAAAGAGAAGTAGAGCCACATGCATATCTACATTGTTTAATGATCAATAGGTCGGGACTCGTGACACATTTTGTGTTTGTCTCAAAATTATGGATTGTATTTTGGGAAACAGCGATATGTGCCCTTAGTTCATCCTTGCAGTGTTATAGTGGCAACAATGTGGAAGCTGTAGTCACAACAATTTGGAAGCTTATCTGTCCAAAAATAAAAAGGGAAGGATAAGGAAAAGGCAGCTGCTATATAAAATGAGAAAGCACTGTTTACTGGGAAGTGGGGATATGTAGAATAATAGTACCACTTTACTTGCCATGTTTCTGAATCTGATCCCTATAAATTGTCTGCTTCTTCGTTTTTCGGTGGTCTTCTATAATTGAACTGGAGGATCCTCTTTTCTCAACTTAATTTTGTTGATTAAAATTTAAAGAAAAGAAAGATTAAATACATTTTCCACTTATGTTGACACTCCATATTACCTGCATGCATAATCCACTCTCATAAGGGTGTGGAGCTGCAAATAGTTTCTCTGCTTTTTTTTGTGAGGGAGTTTTGGATGGTCCTTACTGACATGTTTTTTCTATTTTTTCAAATGATACTTCCACAACATCCTGATCAATTAGCCTCAGCATTGCCTGATCCAGTAATAATTTAGTCAATTTAATATTGCTCAATTTCATTATTATTGGAACTTTTGCAGGAAAAGGCTTTTCCATCAGATAAATGAGCTTCCAACCATATTTGAAGTCGTGACAGGAATTGCCAAGCAACCAAAGGACCACTCTGCTAATCACAATAGTAGTGGCAAAAGCAAATCAAATTCCAAGGTGGTATGAAACTCCAAATTCAAACTTTGATTATTTTTGTTTCTATTCATTGTATATGTGCTAGTCGCATTTAATATCACATTCATATCCTTGCTGTTTGTAGTCTCGTCAATCTGAACCACCCAGTAAGATGGTAAAGATGTCTCCACCAGCCAAGGAAGAGGAGGAGAGCGGGGAAGATGATGAGGAAGATGATGAACAGGGTGCCACTTGTGGGGCATGTGGGGAGAGCTATGGCGCTGATGAGTTCTGGATTTGCTGTGATATCTGCGAAAGATGGTTCCATGGCAAATGTGTGAAGATTACACCCGCGAAGGCTGAGCATATTAAGCAGTACAAGTGCCCAAGTTGCAGTAGCAAGAGGGCTAGAGTTTGAAAGTAGGTTCAAAAGTTGGACTTCAACCAATTTAAAACGAGAAGCAGACAAGGTTTATAGCTTTTTTTCGTTACAGTTTGGAAGTAAAAAACAGATTTGCCCTTTTAGTTGGTGAATTTCGATTAATTGCAGATGGGATTTTAAGTTTTGCTACTCTTGGCTCCTGCCTCCTGCCCTGTTTAATTTTATTGGAATTGTGTTTTAAACTGTTGCTGGCAACTAGAAATATTATATATAATATAATGTTGGTGCAGTTTCATAGTTTTCTACCCTCTATATTTTGTTTTTCTTTTGACAGGAAATAGTGTTTTTCACTAAAAGATTAACTCGGTTGGAAAATCATATTACGTTGGAATGGTAGTGTAGGTGGCAAAATGAATCCGAATCTGAAAATTCGTCTAAAGAAAAGCACTCAAATCGAAACTTGATCGAATTTGATATGATTGAGATGATAAAAGTTATAAAAGTCCAAAGGAATCTGAACTTGAGATGGACCATGCCCAAAACAAACTTGAATACGATTCTGTCCCAAAAAGATCGAAAGTGAAATCATGATTTACCTTGTGAAAAAGTTTGTTGAAAACCTATAGTAATCATAACCCAAATTAGGCTCGAACTGAAAGGTTCAATTTGATGAGTCTAAATCGTATTTCCGCACCCATCCCTTCGTGACACTTTCTTTAACCATTTGCTGTCAGCAATGCCAAACCTTTTTAGCTGATGAATGGACTCTAAATCTTCATGGAAAACGAACAATTCGTTTGAATATTTAGAGTAGGAACAACCATGCCATGCAAAAATCACTATTTTTGTGCTTCCATGAATTGATATAAAGAGTAAAACAGTGCAGACCCAAGTTTTTAAATTGGAATAACTGGGTTTCAGTGTTTATTGTCTAAAGGATAAAAGGGAGTTGTTTATCGTTCTTACTAGATTATTACTACTAAGAAAGACATACAAGTTATGAAGTATAGGATCTTCAAAAGAAAGATCATTTGCGCTTGTTTCCTGTTGCCGCTTCCCAAGCCTGTATAATGTGGTTTACAATTTCCTCAACACCATGCCCATGCTTCACCTGCAAATACATGATTTACACAAACACAGAGAATCACTAACACTAATGTTGTATTGTAATGCCAAGGACCCGAGCAATGAGGCTGAAATGTTACTTTGTGTTTTGTAGAAGAAATTCATGATATTAACATAATTGAATGAGTTGATTTGAATATGTTTCAATAAGGTGATGGATGCTTCAAACTACTCAACCAACCTGGGCAAAAACAAAAGGTCCTCCATCGCGCATACGAAGTGCATCACGTTCCATGACTCCCAAGTCAGCTCCAACCGCAGGAGCAAGGTCCGTCTTGTTTATCACCTAATATGAAATGTGGGTGAAATTAGGGACACCATAAATAGAAGCAATTAGATTCAAACTAATGCAGCGCACAACAAAATGTAAAGACAATTACCAGGAGATCAGCTTGGGTTATGCCCGGGCCACCTTTCCTAGGGATTTTATCTCCACCAGATACATCAATAATGTAGATGATATAGTCAGCTAGCTCTCTACTGAAGTTGGCGGCTAAATTATCTGCAGCCATAGATATAAACATTGAAATTCTCAGACTGTACTTGGTTCTGCTATTGGCAACACTTCAATGTGTAAGCAATTGCAATATGGATATGGTTAGGAATTCTACTACATATACATAACCGGTTAGTCATTCATCATTCTTCTTTGAGCAAAAGACAGTCTTTCTTGAGAAAGTTTTCCCAATGTGTTTTCTTATCAAAATTTCATACAAAATCACTCCAAGAAAATGTTACACTTACCTCCTCCAGATTCACAAAGAAGTATATCTGTTTTATACAACCTAGAGAGCTCCTCTAGAGGACCAAGATTAATGCTGATGTCTTCACGAATAGCGGCATGTGGGCAGCCTCCTGTTTCTACAGCACGTATCCTTTCCTCTGGAAGTGCTCCATGTTTCACCAAGAACTCCCCATCCTCTTTTGTGAATATATCATTTGTCACCTGAATTTATGACATGCTTTCCAATGTATTATTCAAGTTCTAGCTTAAACTAAAGAATATAAGTGCGAAATTCTCAATAAGATTCAGAAACTCTTTTCTTAAAAATCATGTGGATATCAAAGAGTTAAATTTAACAGAACTACAAAAGGCAAACATTCATTTCAGATGGTAACTCAAAGAACAAGAAGGTCGCTACTTACAGCAGCAAGGCTGTACTTTTCCCTCAGCAATTGACACAATCCCAACATTAAAGCGGTTTTCCTATATCTCAAGAACAAGATTACATGTTTTAGAATTGCATTTACAATCAAAGAGGGGAAAAACAATAGGCATCTACAAAGTAACAAATTCAAGCATTTAAGTGAAACAAAATTTAAAATATTTGATACTGATAAACAAATTTAAGAGGAAATTAGGAAATACCCAGTACCAACAGGGCCACCAATACCAACAGTGAAAGCTCTCTCATTGAAATCCCTATTAACAAGCGGTTGAGCTCTTCTGCTAAAAAACCCAGGTGAATAAATGGGTTCATGAGAGTGTGGTGCTAGTCCATCATGGCTATGGTAAACCCTCCCATCAGCTCCCACCCACGATGTTGCTGATGTACTGTTGCATACCAAACATTTACAATCAGAAAGCTAAAAAATCTCATTTATAACTGCAAAATTTACACCATAAGATTGAACTTACTTGTGGGAATGGTCATGGTCATGATCATGATGATGGTGATGGTGGTCATGGTCATGGTCATGGTCATGGTCATGGTGGTGATGATCATGGGAAGCCATTTGACTACAATCTGCAAAGGTTTTACTGTGCAAGAGAGAATTGAAGAGGGAAAGTAAGTGAAGTCAATCTGCTTGTTAATGGCTTACTATGGAATAGAGTGTTATCTGCCATGTGACCGAAGACCGAGACGCGAATCTTTTGTCTTCATCTTTTGAGTGGTGCATTCTAATTGGAAGATGATTATTCACTATTCAGGGAATCTTAATGCAAGATTAGAGTGTTAATTCTTAATTAACAAGAGACGACTTTTTTTGGAGGGATAATAAATTAATGATATGGGCTTGTCAAATCATCTAGGTTAGTAGAAATACTTGGCCCATGATAGACAATTTAGTTGGGCTGGGCTAACCCAAATATTGGGCCCATATAGTTTGAAATTTACATATACGTATAGAAATCTTGCTTTAAGTTGTAATTAAGTTGTGGCCAAAAAAGTTGTAATTATGTTGAATTAGTAGTAAAACATTACAAATCTCCATTGGTATATTTATTGAACAAGAAATTAGAATAGAATAAAATTAATAATTTACCATTCCTTAATCCTTCATTCAATCATCAGCATCCAAAATATAGAAGTTTACAAACTTTGATTACATTTCTCAATCATAATCACACTACTACTATATATACTAGTATTTTCATCTACATTTCAATACCGTAAAGATCCCATTTTTTTCATGACCAACAAAATGAATATCTATACGAGAAGAATGAAAAGTTATATTCATACTCCACTTTTTCATGCATATGTAATCTTCTGTATATATATATATATATATATGCTTTTCTGAATCAGCCATGAAAGGCATCAAAAAGTAGAGTATGAAACTTTTTTTGACTACACCCATAGATCAATTTGTAAAAAAGAACTTAAAAAAAAAAGAAAAAAAAAGAATCCAAAGTTAGTCAAACAAATTGCCTAGTGCATTGGGCTTCCTCCCACAAGGTTCAGGCAACAAGATCTTTCGAGTGCCATTTTCTTGATCAGTGGGTGGGTTATTTGGCTGAGGAAGATTGGTGTTGCTGTCTAAAATCAGGCCTTGCTTTTGAATATAATCCCATTTGTCTTGGAAGAGATAAAAGAAAGCAATGAAAGAGACTTGGGCAGTGAAAAGTGTAGTCCAAATGCCAGTACTTCTTGATGTTTTCTTATGGTAGGCTTTCAAACCAGTGTAAATGTTAATGATTCCTACCACAGATGTCACTGTTCCAAGAATCCAATGTGTTAAATACCATGTACTTCTTCTTTTATTTCCTCTGTAAAACAGAAATTATAAATGATTAGAACAAAAAAACAGATTGATGATGTAGCTGTTCATAGTAAAGGAAAATGGAAAGAGTATATCTAAAGAAACAAAGGGTTTGATTGATTTTATATAGTGATGGGATACCTAGGAGGCCTGAAAAACCCAATCAAGGCTTGCATCCAAATGGCACCATAGAGGGCTAGGCCTAATCTTTGGTGATTGTTATTGAATGAATTCTCAAAATTCTTTATGGACATGACAGCTCCAACTGTTGCAAGAAGCACTGCAAGTATCTGTCAAATGGTAAAAAGAAGGGGAAATTTAGTAATCATAGCAACTATGGCAATCCAAACTTCATATATATGTATTCTAAGCTTTAAGTCATGTATAGCCTATGAGTGAGGGAACCAAAATCCCACGAAATGATGATTCATTGCAGCCTCTTTGATTTCTTGTCACTCTTTATTCCTCTTAAACTATTATATAAAGTAAACTTAAGAAGAAAATAAACCAGAATAATCAAGTAAATATGCAGTTCTGAACACATGAAGAGCAGCAGGCACATGATTATGATAATTGTGTAGACAAATAAAGTACATGATCTCCCTTTCTTCTTATTCAAGTCTTCATGATAAATATGATTAGGTTTTGGTTTAGATCAGTTACTGAAAACAAAGCAAAGCAAAAAAAAAAAAACCATGGGCTAGCTGTTTGAAGAAATTAAATATTGTGGACAACATCATTAAAGTATTGAAGGTGGGTTATAGTGGTTCAATAAAACAAACAACAAGCTCTATGGGATCTTCTCTTTGCACCCAAATAAGAGTTATCTGCAGATATGTCTGAAATTAATTTGTTGCTGAATTTATGTTAACATAGGATTTATATGCAAATTTGCAGAAAAGACAAGAAGAGAGCACCTGCAAAATGGCATGGAGATAGAATAAAACTTTGACCCTTCTTCCACCTTCCTCTTTATTGGCCATTCTTATAGTAAGTATCCCAACAGGCATTAAGAACCCCATGGAAACCCAGAGGAGAAGCCCATGAATAGCTACATAATTTGTCATTTGAGGACTCAGCTGCAATATTGTCAATCAAAGGAAGCATAAGAATATTTAACTCATCAATCATAAGAAATTAATATAGCTTGAGAAATGCTATTCAAGTGGATTATATATATATATTAAGCATTTCAAAAACAAAGAAGAAGAGAAATAGAGGCAGAAACTGAAAAACAAACTTTTTGGACAAGATTTTGGCATACCTTGTGTACATTTTCTTTAATGTTCTTGTGACTGCTACCTTCTGAAATCTCCCCATGAGATGAGCAAGAAACAAGTGGTAGAACAAGAACATATAATATTGCAGGAAGGGTGAATGACTCTAGCAAATGAGAAACTTGCATCTTCAAAAACCCAATCAAAGAACTTAAAAAAGCACCAAAAATTAAATCCCACTTTCAATATAGTTTCCACTACCAACCCTTCTTTCCCTTTCTCTGCCTCTCAAAACCTCAGCTTTTTTATCAAAACCTTTCTTTATGAAGATAATAAAGAAAGACTCATTTGACTACAGTTAATTTGAGTGGCCATTAGAGAGCATTTTAGAGAGGGAGAGAAAAAGTAGTATATAAATAAAATGCATGTACATGTCATCACTCATCAGCTCTTCAAGAAACTGCTTTGCTTCTCTTTTTGTATAAAGAAGCTAATGTGCTATGATTACAGTGAAATACAAAAAGGATATGTGCAATGCAACCTACTATTCAGTATTGGGTTTTAAGATTATAGAAGTATGGGCAAATATTACATGCTTGGTTTGTAACTTTGTAGAAAAGAAGATTATTATATTTAATTTATTATAGGATAAATAAAGAAAGCATGATCATCAATGGTGAAATAAGAATTTCAACATTGTGGGGTTGACATTGCCTGCACTTTTTGCTTACATATGGAAATGGCAAAAATACAAAGAGGGTCAAGTCAAGATTTTAATTGATGGGAAGGTCGAGAAAGGGCGGTGTGGTGGATTTCAAGTTGATAAAGAAGATTATGGACTAATCCTAGATTACTCTATAATTTAAACTTCATTGAAACTTTATATCATATCTGATTCTGTACCTAATTAATGGATTAAGCAGAGTACTGTTTTTCACAGGCCTGAAAAGCAAAATGTACTGCTAATGTATATATATAAGATTTTTTTTTTGGTATCCCATCCGATATCCAGGGTTTGGCCCTGACTAATCCGGTATATATATAAGATTTGCTTTCATTAAATGGATCCACAAAATCTAAAGGGGAGAAAGCAACAATATTGTTCAACATTTTGGAATAAGGCTTGAGCCAAATTTATCTTTCTTTTCCACCCACTTCCACTTTCCTTCTAAATTTGACATTTCTTATTTCTTACTCAGTTCTCCAAAAATGGCCTGATCCAAAAATAGCCTGATCTATAGCTAGGGGCATGGTTTTAGTTTTGTAGTTTAGCCTATTGGCCTATGTTAAACATGGGATTATACCAGATTCTTTGATAGATACACCAACCCAAATTCCTACAATTATTCCAATCCTTTTTGTTTTGGTTGATGTTGACAAAGTTTCAAATTAATGCATCAGAAAAGAGAATAAATTACAAATACACTTGCATGACACAAGATTTTTTTTTCATGAATTTGTAAAGGTAAAAAGATATTGGGTGGTAGAAGACATGAGAGACATAGTGAAACTTTTGATGCTGCAGCCCATAATAAAATCAAATATGGTGATTGAAAAACTCCATCTGCTCTTTGTCCCACCACAGCAATTGAGCACTGCACTCCATTTCTTCAGATTCATGATAATGACCCCCACAATTAACAAACTGACAGAAAGCCAGCTGAGATTTGATAATTTGGCTACTTGTTCAATGAAAATATATATAACATATCTGATATCTCCAATTCTGTCATATATTCACATGTGAATATGGTTTTAACCCATTTCTCCAAATTCATCCAATTATTGTTGAAATGAACCAATTTGGCCACTTTAACCTAATTAAAGTGGAAATGTTAGGGGTAGGGGCTTTAGAGTGCTATAAAAACCTATGAAATGGACAGAAGGGAAAAATAATAATATAAGAAAACACCCACAGAATCATCAATCTTTCAGAATCAACTTATAACTTTAAGATTTCCAATAACTGGTTTTCAAAATCCTTTTTGTTTTGAAAAATGGCTGCAATAACAGTCCTTTTCCTCTCAAAAGCTATGTAGTAGATAGAAGTAAAACATCTGCTTTTCGTTAATTCTTCAACTAAATAATGACATTAAATCTTTTACAAAGTCGTAGTAATGATTACCCATTTTGCATTATTTTCAATAAGCAAATATTTTAAACAGAGCAAAGGAGATCATCACAGATTTGGTAGGCAATCAACATCATCATCATCCTCATATTATCCTTTACTTTGCTCTTTGCCAAGTGCTAAGTTTAACCAAAAAGAAAACTTGTTTAAAACTGGTAGAAATTTTTTGTATGATTCATTCAAGTTGTAATCTGTTTCATACATAAATGTCAAATGTTACATATATAAATCAAACTCAAAAGTGGAAAATGAGTTAATGAATCTTTACCTTTGAAACTTTTTTGCTTTTCTTTTTTCTTGGGTACTGAGTATATGTTTGTGCTCCACTATATGCTTTTCTCGTACTAAATTCAAAAGGAAAACTACAAAATAGCATTATTTGGTTAGAAGAATTTTAGTATGAAATTAAGAGGTTTATATGTTTAATTTTGGATTAAGGAATGTCTTTTTTACCATTATATATATATAGAATCTAAATCATTATTATAAGATGGAAAAGTAGTTTAAGTGGTCTTTGTTGGGTGATATGATTATGTTTTATGGTTAATACTTTTTTCTTGGTGGGTAGCTATTGGGTGATTGAGATTATTAATATTGTTATTGGCTACTTATTATAATTAGCTTCATCCAATTAGTTAATAATTGGGTAGTTTTGAGAGATTAACATTGACTCATATCATATGATATAACTGTAACTATAAATTGCAGATGAGGTAATTGACTAGTCAATTTTAGCTAAGCAAGGTGACTTAAGGCCAAAACAAGAAAGAAAAAGGAGAGGGCAAATTAAGGTGACTTTCGCTGGTTCCTTGAGAATTGATATGGGAAAGTATGGAGTGAGAATTCTCAACTTCTGACGAAGTTATGCTTATGGAATAGCATATTATCAAAATTCTCAACTGAGTTCCCTGTTGCTTCCAGGTTGCTACGACGTCGTCTTAACCATAAGGTTGTGTGATGGGTTACATGCTGGAGATGGCCTTCCCAATTCCTCGTGAGGGTATATATGCAACGAACAGAAACATTACAAATAATTGGTGAAAGGAAGGATCAATTGCATTTTGCATGATTTGAAGTTTGAACTATGTGTTATGAAATATGCATTATTTTGTGCCCTAACTGATTTACATATGAAACAATACCGATCCTTAGTTTTGAAACCACATATTTTGCAGGCAAGCTCCATCAAATTCTTCAAAACGATTTCGTATTTGGTTATGATCTTTTTGATCCAATGAAACAGGGCCAAGAACGATACAAGAACACCAGTCATTAGAGTCAAAGCCCATGGTTCACGGCAAGGGATTATCCATCTAACAGAGAATATTTGAATCCCTCTAGGCCTCTATTAAGTAATAACACAAGAACAAGAATGGCCCAAGAATTAAATTAAGAAAATTCCTCATCTTTTTTGGATAATTCAAGTTGCCGTGGGAAATCAGCAGCTATCAAAATTTTCAAACATTAAGCTATACTTTCTATAGGGGGAGAAACAACAATCGCATAACAGAAGTTTTATAAGTAAACAAAATGAGATATTGAAACCCAAAAGATCCCAAGTTCAGCCTAAGCATCTCAAATAAAAACAAATATCCGATCAACAACCAACAGATATAAGTTCGCTACCAAAAATTTCAGAATTAGAAACACTTTTTTAACTCTCCTTTTATATCAAATGAGAGAAATTACATGAACAAGTTGGGCCTTGTAGCCTTGAAGGTTGTCTTGAGCTTCCTGGTTGGTGGCCTGACCTTCTTGAACACCAAGGGGAACTTGATTTTGGAGTTGTGGAACTGCTTGGTGCTATCCCTCTTGCAGAGTTTAGCAGGGATGGTTGCAGTCTTGATGATCTGAATGCAAGGGAACCTGACTCTGTGTCGAGAAGCCATCTCAGTGTACATCTGTTCAACAGCTCCATTCAAAGTAGTGTCACGGTATTCCTTGTACATGTTGTGATAACCAGTACGACTTTGATACCTAAGCCAAATACCATAGTTCTTGATCTTGGTTGGATTCTTCTCAAAAATCTACAGAGATTTAATTGAATTAGACAACAGCCATTAAAAAGGAAAACTGAAGAAATTATCAAGTTTGTTTTAGTGTATCAGACAATCAGGTATGAAATCAGCAGTAGAAGCAACTATAAAAAGATAGTACATGACTTGGAATCAACAAGCAAAGAACAAAGCTTACATATCACAATAAGCAAAAACAGTTAACTTTTAGCATTGGCTACATCTTGCTATCAATGACTTCAAACTAAACCAGATAACTGATTTTGAATTAAAAATCTTAAACACATAGTCCCACAAAACTGTGACCCCTAAATGATTCAATGCAATGGCATACAAGAGGCAATAATGAACAGGCTCTGAATATTGGGGCAGAACACAAAGGACTAAGACTAATATATTCAAGATGTATAATATGTTTAAAGTGTAAATAATACTGGGTGAAAGCATTAAGATTAGATGGTTCTCACAAGACAAATTCAAAGCAGCTGATAAAACATACGTTACCAATTAAATTGCACAGACATAAGCTATAAAAAAAGAAAACTTCAATTCAAATGTGATAATCTAACAACAAACTACTACATATAGCCTCGAAAATCAAATGGAAAACAATGGGCAAATACCTCATTGATGGCAAGGACTTGACCGTTGCTCTTCTTAACCTTCTTCAATTTCCTCAAGAAGTACCTGATAAATATTCATAAACAAACCATCAACATTTCAACCAAATGGGAGTCAAATTAAACCCCAAAAAGAATCAAAGACAACAACAAAGTGTAATCACTAACCAGAACTTGGACTTGGCGCGAACCTCATTGGTTGCCCAAAGCTTCATCCTATAAATCTTGGGGTGATCATCATTCTCCGTTGGGAGAGCCCTCCCGACGACCTGGTACTGGTGGAACTGCAAACCACAAACAAAATCAAAACTTTATTCTCCCTTTTTCCAATCTTAAATTCAATAACAGCTTAAAAGCATTACTCCTTTCGTTGCTAAGAAACTCAGTAAAACAACAGAAAATGAAGCTCTTTAATCTAAAAATTAGCTAACAATTCCTAATAAAAATGAAAAAATGAAAAGTTCGAATGGATCACAACCAACAAATCAAGAAAATAAAATTGACACCTAGAGGCTTAGAACTTTGAAACTAAAAGAGGATAATCGAGAGTTTTGGATGTGAGATCTGAGAAAAGAGAAGCGTTGTCCAACTTACCCTGAAAGTAACCATTTCTGACGAAAGAGAAACTCTGAAGAAATTCGCGGCTCCCTCTCCCTCTCACTCTTTCGCTCAATGTAGGAGAAGAGAATGGTAGGGTTTTCTTTCGCTTAAATACTAGCTCTCTGACCGAGCAAAACCCTAGACTTCGCAAACGAGCTGGGTCGGGTGCACTTGAGTTAATGACTTAATGTTGTTATTAGTCCCGGTTTTGGGTCTTAGATTTATAAGCCCAATTATGAATCGTATTATTTTATTTATTTGGCCCAATATTAAAATTACTATCAGCCCACTTTTGACCCATTAACGAATTGACTGGCCCATTACAAATTTCGATAGCTGCTAGACTAGTTATGATAAAGATCAGTTTGCTTCCAACTTCAAATTCAATCCAAGTAATGAATTGTCAATCCTGATTTCGAGTTAACTAGTTATGGTTTTCCCAAAATCAGTCCTTCAATTAATATTGGTAAATATTGGCAGCAAGCAATTGAGAAGAAAATTGAACTGCATCAGGATGTGTAATAAATATATAAATACACGATTTTGGCTAAAATTTTGTAAAAATTGACTCGAAAATTTTATCCTTAATTTTTGACGACAATACCCATATAAAATATATAATTCAACGTCAAAAATATTTAAGGGCTTTTCATTGGTTTTCTTTTTTTTTCTTTTTCCAAATTAATTTATGATTAAATCGAAATAAGATTCAGATGCTCGCCATAACATATCCTTAAACCCAACGTGACTAAGATTTGATTAGATGAGTATAGATATTTCAAGGAGTCTCGACGTCAAAAATCATGCAAAAGTGAGGCAAAGCCCCGGAACGCGTTTTCAGCCAGAAATCGTGATTAACGTACACGATTTCGGCTAAAATTTTGCAAAAACTGAAATAAAAAATTTTTCCTAAATTTTTGGCCACAATACTCATAAAAAATATATTATTCAACACCAAAAAGATTTAAGGCTTTTTATATTTCACATATGGTTTTTCCTATTTTTTTCAAAATTAATTTATAATTAAATCGAAACAAGATTCGGAATATCATAAAAACATATCCTTAAACCCAATGTGGCTGAGAGTTGATTAGATAAATATTGATATTTTCAGGAGTCTCGGTGTCAAAAACTAAATTGAAATTTTTTTTCTCATATTTTGGCCACAATACTCATAAAAAAATATATAATTCAACACCAAAAAGATTTAAGGGCTTTTCATATTTCACATATGATTTTTACTATGTTTTTCAAAATTAATTTCAAATTAAATCGAAACAAGATTCAGATGCTTATGAAAACATATCCTTAAACCCAATGTAGTAAGACTTGATTAGATGAATATAGATATTTCAAGGAGTCTTGGCGTCAAAAATCATGCCAAACTGAGTCGGAGCCCTGGAACGCGTTTTCAGCCACAAACCGTGATGGATAGTACACGTTTTCTCCTAAAATTTTGCAAAAATTGAAACGAAAAAAATTTCCTCAATTTTTGGCCACAATACTCATAAAAATTTATAATTCAACCCCAAAAAGATTTAAGGGCTTTTCATGATTCAAATATGGTTTTTCCTATTTTCCAAATTAATTTCTAATTAAATCGAAACAAGATTCAGAAGCTCGTAAAAAAATATCCTTAAATTTAATGTGGTGGAGACTTGATTTGATGAATACAGAAATTTCAAGGAGTCTCGGCGCCAAAAATCATACAAAACTGAGTCGAAGCCCCGGAACGTGTTTTCAGCCAGAAACCGTGATGGGTACACGATTTCGGCTAAAATTTTGCAAAAATTGAAACGAAAATTTTTCCTCCATTTTTGGCCACAGTACTCATAAAAAAATTAATAATTCAACGCAAAAATGATTTAAGGGCTTTTCATGCTTCATAAATGGTTTTTCCTATTTTTTTCAAAATTGATTTTTGATTAAATCGAAACAAGATTTAGAACCTCTTAAAGCATATCCTTAAATCCAATGTGCCTGAGACATGATTAGATGAATATAGATATTTCAAGGAGTCTCGGCGCCAAAACTCATGCCAAATTGAGCAGGGACCCCGGAACGCGTTTTCAGCTAGAAACCGTGATGAAGTACACGATTACGGCTAAAATTTTGGAAAAAGTGAAACAAAGAATTTTTCCTCAATTTTTGGCCACAGTACTCATAAAAAATTTATAATTCAACACCAAAAAGATTTAAGGGCTTTTCATGCTTCACAAATGGTTTTTCCTATTTTTTCAATTTAATTTCTGATTAAATCGAAACAAGATTCAGAAGCTCATAAAAACATATCCTTAAATCCAATGTGGCTGAGACTTGATTAGATGAATTTAGAAATTACAAAGAGTCTCGGCGCCAAAAATCATGCAAAACTGAGCCGGAGCCCCGGAACGCGTTTTCAGCCAGAAATCGTGATGTTTAGTAGACGATTTCGGCTAAAATTTTACAAAAATAAAAAATATCCTTAAATCCAATGTGATTGAGACTTGATTAGATGAATATAGATATTGCAAGGAGTCTCGGCGCCAAAAATATGCTAAACTAAGCAGGGGCCCCGAACGCGTTTTCAGCTAGAAACCGTGATGGTTAGTAGATGAGTTCAGCTAAAATTTTGCAAAAACTTAGCTGAAAAATTTTTCCTCAATTTTTGGACACATTACTCATATAATTTTATAATTCAACGCCGAAAAGATTTAAGGGCTTTTTATGCTTCACAAATTGTTTTTCGTATTTTTTTCCAATTTAATTTCTCATTAAATCGAAACAAGATTCATGAGCTCGTAAAAACATATCCTTTAATCCAATGTGGCTGAGACTTGATTAAATGAATATAGATATTACAAGGAGTCTCGGCAGCCGAAAATCATGCAAAACTGAGCCGGAGCTACGGAACGCGTTTTCAGCCAGAAACAGTGATGGATAGTACTCGATTTCGGCTAAAATTTTGCAAAAATTGAGAGGAAAAAATTTTCCTTAATTTTTGGCCACAGTACTCATAAAAAATTTAAAATTCAACGCCAAAAATATTTAAGGGCTTGTAATGCTTCACAAATGGTTTTTCCTATTTTTTCCATTTTAATTTCTGATTAAAATCAAAACAAGATTCAGAAGCTCATAAAAAAATTATCGTTAAATCCAATCTGGCTGAGACATAATTAGATTAATATAGATATTTCAAGGAGTCTTGGCGCCAAAATTCATGCCAAACTGAGCCGGGGCCCCGAAACGCGTTTACAGCCAGAAACCGTGTTGGTTAGTACACGTTTTCGGCTAAAATTTTGCAAGAATTGAACCGAAAAATTTTCATCAATTCTTGGCCACAATGCTCATAAAGAATTTATAATTCAACTCCAAAAAGATTTAAGGGCTTTTCATGCTTCACAAATGGTTTTTCCTATTGTTTTCCAATTTAATTTCTCATTAAATCGAAACAAGATTCAGAAGCTCGTAAAAACATATCCTTAAATCCAATGTAGCTGAGACTTGATTAGATAAATACAGATACTACAAGGAGTCTCTGCGTCAAAAATCATGCAAAACTGAGCTGGAGCCCCGGAACGCGTTTTCAGCCAGAAATCGTGATGGATATCGTACACGATTTCGGCTAAAATTTTGCAAAAATTGAAAGGAAAAAATTTTCCTTGATTTTTGGCCACAGTACTCATAAAAAATTTATAATTCAACGCCAAAAAGATTTAAGGGCTTGTCATGCTTCACATATGGTTTTTCCTATTTTTTCCATTTTAATTTCTGATTAAATCAAAACAAGATTCAGAAGCTCATAAAAACATATCGTTAAATCCAATCTGGCTGAGACATAATTAGATGAATATAGATATTTCAAGGAGTCTCGGCGCCAAAATTCATGCCAAACTGAGCTGGAGACTCGGAACGCGTTTTCCGCCAGAAACCGTGATGGATTTCGTACGCGATTTCGGCAAAAATTTTGCAAAAATTGAAATAAAAAATTTTTCCTTGATTCTTGGCCACAGTACTCATAAAAAATTTATAATTCAACGCCAAAAATATTTAAGGGATTGTCATGCTTCACAAATGGTTTTTCCTATTTTTTCCATTTTAATTTTTAATTAAATCAAAATAAGATTCAGAAGCTCATAAAAACATATCGTTAAATCCAATCTGGCTGAGACATAATTAGATGAATATAGATATTTCAAGGAGTCTCGGCGCCAAAATTCATGCCAAACTGAGCCGGGGCCCCGGAACGCGTTTACAACCAGAAACCGTGATGGTTAGTACACGTTTTCGGCTAATCAATTTTTCGCCACAATGTTCATAATGAATTTATAATTCAACTCCAAAAAGATTTAAGGGCTTTTCATGCTTCACAAATGGTTTTTCCTATTTTTTTCCAATTTAATTTCTCATTAAATCGAAACAAGATTCATGAGCTCGTAAAAACATATCCTTAAATCCAATGTGGCTGAGACTTGATTAAATGAATATAGATATTACAAGGAGTCTCGGCGGCAAAAAATCATGCAAAACTGAGCCGGAGCTCCGGAACGCGTTTTCAGCCAGAAACCGTGATGGATAGTACACGATTTCGGCTAAAATTTTGCAAAAATTGAAAGGAAAAATTTTCCTTGATTTTTGGCCACAGTACTCATAAAAAATTTATAATTCAATGCGAAAAAGATTTAAGGGCTTGTCATGCTTCACAAATGGTTTTTCCTATTTTTTCCATTTTAATTTCTGATTAAATCAAAACAAGATTCAGAAGCTCATAAAAGCATATCGTTAAATCCAATCTGGCTGAGACTTGATTAGTTGAATATAGATATTTCAAGGAGTCTCGGCGCCAAAAATCATGCCAAACTGAGCCAGGGCTCCGAAACGCGTTTTCAGCCAGAAACCGTGATGGTTAGTACACATTTTCGGCTAAAATTTTACAAAAATTGAAACGAAAAATTTTTCCTCAATGTTTGGCCACAGTGCTCATAAAAAGTTTGTAATTCAACACCAAAAAGATTTAAGGGCTTTTCATGATTCACAAATGGTTTTTCCTATTTTTTTCCAATTTAATTTCTCATTAAATCGAAACAAGATTCAGAAGCTCGTAAAAACATATCCTTAAATCCAATGTGGCTGAGACTTGATTAAATGAATATAGACATTACAAGGAGTCTCGGCGGCAAAGAATCATGCAAAACTGAGCCGGAGCTACGGAACGCGTTTTCAGCCAGAAACCGTGATGGATAGTACACGATTTCGGCTAATATTTTGCAAAAATTGAAAGGAGAAAATTTTCCTTGAATTTTTGGCCACAATACTCATAAAGAATTTATAATTCAACTCCAAAAAGATTTAAGGGCTTGTCATGCTTCACAAATGGTTTTTCCTATTTTTTCCATTTTAATTTCTGATTAAATCAAAACAAGATTCAGAAGCTCATAAAAACATATCGTTAAATCCAATCTGGCTGAGACATAATTAGATGAATATAGATATTTCAAGGAGTCTCGGCGCCAAAATTCATGCCAAACTGAGCCGGGGCCCCGGAACGCGTTTACAGCCAGAAACCGTGATGGTTAGTACACGTTTTCGGCTAAAATTTTGCAAAAATTGAACCGAAAAATTTTTCATCAATTTTTGGCCACAATGCTCATAAAGAATTTATAATTCAACTCCAAAAAGATTTAAGGGCTTTTCATGCTTCACAAATGGTTTTTCCTATTTTTTTCCAATTTAATTTCTCATTAAATCGAAACAAGATTCATGAGCTCGTAAAAACATATCCTTAAATCCAATGTGGCTGAGACTTGATTAGATGAATACAGATACTACAAGGAGTCTCTGCGGCCAAAAATCATGCAAAACTGAGCTGGAGCCCCGGAACGCGTTTTCAGCCAGAAACCGTGATGGATATCGTACACGATTTCGGCTAAAATTTTGCAAAAATTGAAATGAAAAAATTTTCCTTGATTTTTGGCCACAGTACTCATAAAAAATTTATAATTCAACTCCAAAAATATTTAAGGGCTTGTCATGCTTCACAAATGGTTTTTCCTATTTTTTCCAATTTAATTTCTGATTAAATCGAAACAAGATTCAGAAGCTCATAAAAACATATTGTTAAATCCAATCTGGCTGAGACTTCATTAGATGAATATAGATATTGCAAGGAGTCTAGGCGCCAAAAACCATTTTCAGCCAGAAACCGTGATGGATAGTACACGATTTCGGCTAAAATTTTTCAACAATTGAAAGGAAAAAATTTTCCTTGATTTTTGGCCACATTACTTATAAAAAATTTATAATTCAATGCCAAAATGATTTATGGGTTTTTCATGCTTCACAAATGGTCTTTCCTATTTTTCTTTCCAATTTAATTTCTAATGAAATCGAAACAAGACTCAAAAACTCATAAAAACATATCGTTCAATCCAATCTGACTGAGACTTAATTAGATGAATATAGATATTTCAAGGAGTTTCGGCGCCAAAAATCATGTCAAACTAAGCCGGGGCCCCAGAACGCGTTTTTAGCCAGAAACCGTGATGCTTAGTACACGTTTTCGGCTAAAATTTTGCAAAAATTGATACATAAAA